>WAAF01009270.1:23740-175216 GCA_013400475.1 Tricholaema leucomelas | reverse complement strand
GTTCAAGAAAAGCCTGGATGAGGCACTTAGTGCCATGGTCTAGTTGACTGGCTAGGGCTGGGTGCTGGGTTGGACTGGATGATCTTGGAGGTCTCTTCCAATCTGATTGATTCTATGATTCTATACTGGCCAGAGGAGAACATTCACATTGCTTTGCGAGCATTTTACAGCCAGTGTATCACAGAATCAAGAGTTCAATCTTATGGTCATTAAAGATGTGCTTTTTATCACTAGTAAACAAAAAGTGGAGGAATGCAAGAGGAATATCTCTCCAGTCCTGATATGGCCATGCCTGCTTCTGACAGATCTCCACCATGTAGATATTGATCAGCATTGTTAACAAAGTGTGCTTGTTTGAAGCTAGCTAGAATGTTTTGATGAGAACTAGATTACAGGCTGTGAAAGGAAAACAAAAGTGATGTCTACTTCACTCATAGGCTTGCTGAGAGGTATAAGAACAAGAATCCAAACATAGATAAGGGAGTCTTCTTCTGCTGGGGAGCTCAGAGCTGCATTTTTTTCTCTCTCTAGCCTCTTTGCCGTCTCTCTGATCAATCCACTTTGCTTCCTAACCCCCTGGCCGAACCTCCGTTCTTCCTTGGGACTGGGGTAAGGTTGAGAGGGGTAGGGGGAGAAGGTGGAAGGGCGGTTGGAAGCCCCTCCTGGGGACTGAGGTTTCTGGGAGAGCTGTTGTGTTTCTGTATTCCCTTTTACCTTGTCTATTTCTGTCTATAACTGTATATACTGTAAATATCTGCTTGTATATTCTGCTAAGCTGTAAATATAAGCTTCAGTCAAATTTCCAGAGCCAGCTGAGTCTAGTCTGGGCGATTTCCAAAGTGTGGGGGGGCAGGGAACACCCAAACCATCACACAAAGTGAAAATGCTGTAGCCCAAAGAGGAAAACACTCATATACATCTTTGTCCTACCTTATACCAGCTTCTTTAGAGCATAATGTTCTTTCCCAGATAATGATTTTTTTAAGTAGCTGTGGTAATACACAACCCATCCTTCCCCACAAGTCTATTCTATTCTCATACCTTCCTTGCAAAATAACTCTTGTATCAAAACAAGTACTGAAAGAAGTAACAGTGAGGCTCCCAATAGTTTCTTTGGAGCACACATGGAGTTTTTTGGTACTTCACTGATTGCAACAGGATTTTGTGTGGACAGGAGTGGAATTTGATTGTGAACCCCCTGAGATTAACAGGAATAGTAATTACGTGATAATTATTACAGTCTGTACCCCTGACTATATGCCAGTTGTCTCACCTAAGATGTGGATTCACTTCATTACCTGCTTCACAGGCTCCAGTTACCAGAGAAAGAAGAAATCCTATTCTGAAGAAATAATCACAGAGTTTAACCTTTCTTAAGTGTCCAAAATGGATTTACTTACAATCCAGTTATTCCATTTCTTCTATCGTTAGAGATTTCACTTCTCAGCCGTGCCCATCACCTAGCAGCAGTAGATAAGGGGTCCCTTTGACAGAGCTCGTGTCATGGAGAAGGACCAGGCTCTGTGATAGCAGCACTAAGTAATTCCACCGTAAAGGGACGGTGCTCATCTGCCGGCAGCTTAGTGAGAGCAACAGTCAAACCCCAGGAATGCCTACCATGTAAATCACTTCTGTTTTGGAAATGTGGGTTGGGTTGGTTTCTTGTTTTCTTTTTTATTCTCTGTACAGAATTAGAAAAGCTCATTATGGAAATGAAAAAATTAACACACACCTCATTAGGTGCTTTTTCAAATGAAGCTATACACCATCAGGGAGAGTATGCAACACACCAAGTACCATCAGCAGCTTTTTGGGTGTCTTTGCCCAGAAATGGCAATCAGAGCTGTTGTCTCCAATGTCACTTCTCTAGAAGTGCAATGAAAGAAATATGGGAAAAGAGCAGAGGTACAAAGCAGAAACAACAAACCTGTTCAGTTTTGGATCTCTCACTACAGGAAAGATATTGAAGTGCTGGAGTGTATCCAGAGAAGGGCAACAAAGCTGATGAAGGGTCTGGAGAAAAGGTCTGGTGAGGACTGGCTGAGGGAATGGCTGTTTGGTCTGGAGTAGAGAAGGCTGAGGTGCTGGAATGTGTCCAGAGAAGGGTGACAAAGCTGGTGAAAGACCTGGAACACAAACCCTANAAGAAAAGCCTGGCTGAGGCACTTAGTGCCATGGTCTAGTTGACTGGCTAGGGCTGGGTGCTAGGTTGGACTGGATGATCTTGGAGGTCTCTTCCAACCTGGTTGATTCTATGATTCTATGAGAGGAGACCTTCTGGCTCTCTACAACTCCCTGAGAGGAGGCTGAAGTGAGGTGGGCTCAGTTTCTTCTCTCCCACCTTATCAGGTGATAAAAGAAGAGGAAATGTCCCGAAGCTGTGCCAGAGGAGGTTTAGGTTGGATATTAGGAAAAATGTCTTTCTTGCAAGAGTGGTCAGGCATTGGAACAGGCTGCCCAAGGGGGTGGTGCAGTCACTGTCCCTGGCAGCGTTCAAGAAACATGTGGGCATGACACTCTGGGACTTGATTTAATGGCCATGATGGTGTTAGATTGGCAGTCAGACTTGATGATCTTAGAGGTCTTTTCCAACTCAAACAATTCTGTAATTCTGTGAGTCCTGAGACTGGAACAGAAGATGTTTAGACACAACTGCAACATATGTTTTTAAACCTGCTAGTGGAAATGTGCTTTAGTTGCAGGACCATCTGATGATACACCTGGTTTTCCTTCACCTCAGCCAATGTTTTCACTTCGCCTACAGCATTTCCTTAATCACCTCTGATAATGATTTGGTTTGACATTTATTTGGTGCCAAATATATATATATATATATAAAATTGACTTATCTGCAATCCTCATTCTACATCTAACATTTCTGCAGCTCTCATTTCTCTGTCATGCCTTATAAAAGTCTAACCTTACTCAAAATGAACACATGTTCTCATCCATCCCTACTGATATATTTTCAACAAAAGAGAAGAAATTGAAGTTATCTTTATGAACTAAGCAGGGAAATTCAGTCTACCAGATAAGCTCATAAAACCCAGCCATGCATCCAAAATCTTCATGGGTCGTTTAATAATTAACTTGATTCTAAAAAGCTGGTTGATGTTGTTTTCTTACATCAAGGGCTTGTGCTTATTATAGGCATGGGTTAGTGTGTTTGTTTATTTAGCAGTGTTTTAGCAGAGGACTATCACACTAGGACACAATCTGTGTTTCTGAGTCTTCCTTGTGCAAAAGAAAATTGTCCCTGTACCTGAAATCCTTCACAATAAAGGTTTAAAGGCAGAATTGAAGCTCTAACATGTGGTTTGATACTGCCATGTGCCTCGAACACAAGAGAGACATAGACTTGCTGGAGCAGGTCCAACAGAGGGGCACCAAGATGATCAGAGGGCTGGAGGACCTCTTTTACTAAGACAGTATGGTGGCCAAGAGAGCCAGTGGCATCCTGGCCTGCATCAGGAATGGTGTGGTCAGCAGGAGCAGGGAGGTCATTCTGCCCCTGTACTCTGCACTGGTTAGACCACACCTTGAGTACTGTGTTCAGTTCTGGGCCCCCCAGTTTAAGAGGGACATTGAGATGCTTGAGCGTGTCCAGAGAAGGGCAACGAGGCTGGTGAGAGGCCTCGAGCACAGCCCTACGAGGAGAGGCTGAGGGAGCTGGGATTGTTTAGCCTGGAGAAGAGGAGGCTCAGGGGAGACCTTATTGCTGTCTACAACTACCTGAGGGGTGGTTGTAGCCAGGAGGAGGTTGCTCTCTTCTCTCAGGCAGCCAGCACCAGAACAAGAGGACACAGCCTCAAGCTGCGCCAGGGGAAATTTAGGCTTGAGGTGAGGAGAAAGTTCTTCACTGAGAGAGTCATTGGCTACTGGAATGGGCTGCCCAGGGAGGTGGTGGAGTCGCCGTCCCTGGAGCTGTTCAAGGCAGGATTGGACGTGGCACTTGGTGCCATGGTCTAGCCTTGAGCTCTGTGGTGAAGGGTTGGACTTGATGATCTGTGAGGTCTCTTCCAACCTTGGTGATACTGTGAGACTGTGATACTGTGATACAGTCTGAAAGAATTGGGGCTGTTCAGCCTGGAAAAGGGAAGGCCTGGGGAGACCCTAGGGCTCTGTTTCAATATCTGAAGAGGACCTACAGAAAGGCTGGGAAAGGACTGTTCAGAAGGACTAGTAGTGATAGGATAAAGGGCAGTGGTCTGCAACTGGAGCAGGGTTTACTTAGCTTGGACACTGGGAGGAAGTTCTTTATAGTGAGGGAGGTGAAATAGTGGATCAGGTTGGCCAGGGCTGTGGTTGAGGCCCTGTTCCTGGAAACATTCAAGATCAGACAGGTTGTGGCCGTGGGCAGCCTGATCTATTTGAAGGTCTCTGCTCACTGCAGTGGGGTTGGGCAAGATGACCTTTGAGGGTCCCTTCCAACCCAGTGCAATCTGTGAATCCATGACATGGCTAGAAGGACATTTATTGGGATCCATCACAAGCTGCATTGATAGGAGTAACAGAAGAAAGAGAACAAAGTGAATAACATGATTCTGGGGCAAGATCTTTCCCAGTTTTTCAGTTAACAGGGCCGGGGCAAAAGCACAGTTAGGAAAATTGTAACAAACAGGCATTGAAGAGAACTTAACTAAAAAGCCCAACCCAAACAAAACAAAACAAAAAAACAACCAAACAAAACCCAAACCAGGCATTTAATGCTTTGTCTGTATTTCTGCTTTCCCTGCCTCTGAGGTGAGCTCTCTACTGCTGCACGTGGGAATAATCTGAAGTTCTCTGCTGATGCATCTCCTGCTGACCATGGCTGGAGATCAGCCTCAAGTGATTGCTCTCTTTTTATTATAATTTCTCCTGTACTTTCTCCTTCCAAGACTGTCCTGGAGTCTTGGATACCCCCAAAGCCCTCTCCCTCCATGGTTTGAATGGGAGAGGAAAGGCACAAAACACCTGTTTCCCTCTCCCTGCCCTGCAGGCGTGAAGGGGGGGGAGCAAAAGGCCCTTCTGGCACAAGGGGTGCCCCATGCTGGGATGCCCGTGCTGCAATCAGGCTGGGGAATAGCTGTGGTCTTCGTGCTAGGAAGTGGTAAATCATCTCTTTGTCTAGGAAAGGGATAAATATTGGGGTACTTCCCGCCGTGGGGTGCCCACCTTAGAGTTCTCCCCCACCTGGATAGTTCCCGCAGAGAGTCCTCTGGCACTGCGAAGGACAAGCTCCTGAAGGACGGGACGGGACGGGACGGGACGGGACGGGACGGGACGGGACGGGACAGGACCGGACCATCCCTGGTTAGGACGGCTCCCTACCATAAGCACCCTTTGTGCAAGCTTAATAGGCCTAATGAGCCTCGGATGTCTTTTGAAAGAGAGAGAGCTGACAAGCATCGGGACCGCCCTTTCTCTCAGCCAGCCTGGTTCACCTGTGAGTAGTAAGCTTTCTGCTCAGCCTGACTGACGCTGGGAAAGCTGTGTTTATAGCTTAGACTTTTCCTTAGTGCTTGCAATCTCTGCAGAGAAGGTAACTCCATAACATCTCTGGGCAGCCTGCTCTAGGGCTCTGGAGCCCTCACAGCAAAGAATTTTCTCCTCGCACTCAGATGGAACCTGCTGGGTTCCAGTTTGTGCCCATTGCCCCTTCAGGCTTTTTCTCCTCGCAGAGATGCTCCAGTCTCTTCAGCATCTTTGTAGCTTCCTTGGACTCTCTATAGTAGCTCCCTACCTCTCCTGAGCTGGGGAACCCAGAACTGGACCCAGTACTCCACTTGTTGTCTTATATAATACTGCTTGTTACAATGAATGGAAACCTTTTTTCAACAAACCACAGATTAAGCACACTCTGATCATAAATACAGCTTCTGATCTAAGATAAGTCTTTTAATGCAGTCAGTAGGTTCACTTAATATATTGGCTTCTTTTCCCTTCAAGATATTTAATGGTTGGGGGGGAGGGGAGTTTAAGAAATGGAGATAGAGTCCTGGAAGGTGTCCGAGAAGGGCAAAGAAGCTGGTGAACAGCCTGGAACACAAACCCTATGAGGAGAGGCTGAGGGAGCTGGGGTTGTTTAGCCTGGAGAAGAGGAGGCTCAGGGGGGACCTCATTGCTGTCTACGACTACCTGAAGGGAGGCTGTAGCCAGGTGGGGGTTGGTCTCTTCTCCCAGGCAACCAGCAACAGAACAAGGGGACACAGTCTCAATTTGTGCCAGGGGAAGTCTAGGCTGGATGTTAGGAGAAGTTCTTCACAGAGAGAGTGATTGGCATTGGAATGGGCTGCCCAGAGAGGTGGTGGAGTCACCGTCCCTGGAGGTGTTCAAGACAAGACTGGATGAGGCACTTAGTGCCATGGTCTAGCTGACTGGCTAGGGCTGGGTGCTAGGTTGGACTGGATGATCTTGGAGGTCTCTTCCAACCTGGTTGATTCTATGGTTCTATTCTATGATTCAGTGGGTGACCACAACCAGTGACTCCTGTGGACTGTACATGTAGGTAAGGAATGGCTAGTGAAAGAGGTTAGAAGTATTTGTGCCCAAATAAACAGTGGAGTTTATGTCATGGCTAAATGCATGACAGTGCAATGTGATTTGGAAGTCTCAGGCTTGATGTGAAATGATAGAATGAGTATGTGTTGTCCCGGGAGACCACGTCACAGCCATGGTTAAGGAAACAATGAGCTGTATTTTGAAGAATTCTCATTCCTCCTTTTAATTCGATGTGGAAAGAAAAGTAACCCCCTTCCAGAGATTATTCCCTTCCCAGCAGCTGTTTACATAAGAAAAATGCATCAGGAATCAAATTCCAGGGGAATTTTTTATTCTGATGGGGATTTTTCTTCTAGTTTAGTAAGCAAGAGGAACTATATATATCATGCAGAAGTTATATAAATACTGGTCAAAATGAGGAAGGAATGCCTTCAAAAGCCCATAATTGAATCTCACACATAATTGCATGCTCACTGAACCCCAGGCTCATGTACTGCTGCCTGGCATCTGCAAAAGAGCTCAGCCTTTTTGATTCTTGGCAGAGGGGGCCCTGCAGTGCTGATGCATCTCACACATCAACCTAAGAGCCTCTGCAAAGCACTAAAGAAAACCTTTGCCAAATGAAAAATAATCTCACCCCAGCGGCATGGGCAGCAGGTAGGAGAGGATTCTGCCCCTCTGCTCTGCTCTGCTCTGCTCTGCTCTGCTCTGCTCTGCTCTGCTCTGCTCTGCTGGGACCCCACCTGCAGTGCTGGGGCCAGCTCTGGAGTCCTCAGCACAGGAGAGACATGGACCTGTTGGAGAGGGTCATGAAGATTGTCAGGAGGATAGAACTACTCTCTGATAAAGACAGGCTGAAAGACTTGGGGTTGTTCAACCTGCTGAAGAAAACTCTGCAGTGAGACCTTATTGCAGCTGCCCAGTACCTAAAGGGGGCCTGTAAGAAAGATGACAAGGAACTTTTTACAAGGGTATGTAGTGATAGGAATAAGGATAATAACTTTCAACTGAAAAATGTTAGATTCAGATGAGATATCAGGATGAAGTTCTTCACTGTGAAGGTGGTAAAACACTGGCCCAGGTTGCCCAGAGAAGTTGTGGATGGCCCATCCCTTGAAGTGTTCAAGGTCAAGCTGAAGGGTACTTTAAGTATCCTGTTCCACTGGAAGGTGGCCCTTAAATTAATTATTTAAATGAATTATTTGGAGTAATATCCATGTATGTTGATAGTTTTGTTGGTTCTTGCAGACAGTTGCATATTAAGGGCAACAAGGCTGGTGAGGGGCCTGGAACACAAACCCTATGAGGAGAGGCTGAGGGAGCTGGGGTTGTTTAGCCTGGAGAAGAGGAGGCTCAGGGGGGACCTCATTGCTCTCTACAACTACCTGAAGGGAGGTTGTAGCCAGGTGGGCATTGGTCTCTTCTCCCAGGCAACCAGCAACAGAACAAGGGGACACAGCCTCAAGTTGTGCTGGGGGAGGTATAGGCTGGATGTTAGGAGGAAGTTCTTCCCAGAGAGAGTGATTGGCATTGGAATGGGCTGCCCAGGGAGGTGGTGGAGTCACCGTCCCTGGAGGTGTTGAAGAAAAGCCTGGATAAGGCACTTAGTGCCATGGTCTAGTTGACTGGCTAGGACTGGGTGCTAGGTTGGACTGGATGATCTTGGAGGTCTGTTCCAGCCTGGTTGATTCTATTCTATTCACCAAGTCATACTACGTTCACGTTTTTACCTACAGCTGCCAGAGCTTCTCCACTGAGATAGTTTTTTTTTTCAGGCCTGTAGTCTCTGTACATTTCCTGTACTGCTTGTTTAATTTATTTCCACACATCCATTTCTGTCACTTTCCAATACACCAATGTGTAAGTGCCCCATACTGGAAGACAGAGCAGGAAGGAACCTCAACAGAATCTCAGAATGGTAGGAGTTGGAAGGGGCCTCTGTAAATCATCTAGTCCAACACCCCTGCAAAAGCAAGGTCACCCAGAGCAGGTTGCCCATGTCAGTTTGGAATCTCTTGAGAGAAGGAGACTCCACAACCTCTCTGGGCAGCCTGCTCTAGAGCCCCACTATCCTCAAGGTGAAGATAGTGGGTTTTTCCTTCTCTGTTCCAATTTCTGCCTGTTGCCCCTTGTCCTGTTGCTGGGCATCATTGAAAAGAGTATGGTCCCATACTCTTGCCTTCCACCATTTAGGTATTGATCAGCATTGAGAAAATTGCCTGTCTCCTCTTCTCCAGTCTAAACAGCCCCAGGTCTCTCAGCCTTTCCTCCTCACAAAGACGGTCTAGGTTCCTCAGCATCTTTAAAGCCTGACCTCATCCCTTCCCCTCCAACCAACCCACAGCAGCATGCACAGCCCTGCCTGCCTGCTGCAAACTGAGCACCTCCTTGAGCACCCCAGGAGGAAACCTGTTCCCCATGCACCCAGGAAGGGAACACCATATTGCACATCAAGTAATTTCTAAGCAAAAAAGTATCATTAGAAGAAGTTTCTTTTCAAATCTGGCTGTCTAAGCCTTCAGAATTTTAACTTTGTTCCTCTTTTTAAAGTAATAAACCAAAAAGAGTGTTTTAAGGTTGTATCATTTGGCAGCAGGGGAATAGGCAGGAGGCAGAGCAAAAAGTTATGATCTCTTTTTTCTTCAGTGTCCCAGATAATGTGCTTTCATATTGCTGACAATCTTTACAAGGCTTTTCTTCTGTGTTTCTTGGGAATGGGCAAAGGAACATCACATACAGAGGAAGGACTCCATCATCATCTTAGCCTTCCTCCAGCTCTTTGTTTCATGTTCTCATTGTGTAACATACTTACTGCAAAATTAGTCGAGGGCTTCAGGCTGCCTCTATCTATTATAACTCTTAGGAGAATCTGATAGAGCCTAATGTACCTCATTTTATGAGAAATACTAAAAGGATGGGTTTTTTCTCTGCTGCATCCATAATCATTTTATTTTCCTGAGCATCAACTGAAGGTGATAAGGCAGAATGAAATTGTGAAGTAACATTAAAATTACTGTTTTTTTTCCCCCCTCTGTGCAGCCAATATTACATTGTCTGATTGGGGGAACCTTTCCCATTAGGTTTAGGAAATACAATCTTCATCACTCTGTAATATGTTTCTGGTTGCTTTGAGTGGAATACATACAAATTATTTTAGGGTTTGTGCTGTAAAATTATTTTGTTTAACCCCATAACATCAGCCAAACACAAGAACAGGCAGAGTCCTTGTGTGTAAAAAGAACTGAAGCTCGATGACTCAAACGTGTACGTTAGAGATTCTCTGGCAAGTTTCTGGTTCATATATCTTTCATTCAGTAGAATCATAGAATCAGTCAGGGTCGGAAGGGAACACAAGGATCATCTAGTTCCAACCCCCCTGCCATGGGCAGGGACACCCTACCCAAGAGCAAACTGGCCAGAGCCTCATCCAGCCTGGTCTTAAACACCTTCAGGGATGGGGCCTCAACCACCTCCCTGGGCAACCCATTCCACCCTCATGGTGAAGAACTTCATCCTCGCATCCAGCCTGAATCTACCCATCTCCAGCTTTGCTCCATTCCCCCTAGTCCTGTCACTCCCAGGTAGCCTAAAAAGACCCTCCTCAGTTTTTTTGTAATCCCCTTTCAGATACTGAAAGGACACAATAAAGTCACCTGGGAGTCTCCTCTTCTCCAGACTGTTTACTGCTACTGAATGCATGATTTTCCCTGGACAGTAAGTCAATTAGAAGCAAGAAACAAATTGAAGGACTGATGATTGTAGTAGAGGGATGGAACTAGAAGAGAGTTTTGATTTTCTACTTTGATACAATACTAAACCATAAAATAACACCGTGAGGAAGAAGAGTTACCTATTCCCTAATAATAAAGCCTTTCAAGACCCTTAAGATGTGAGGTGTACATTTAATTTCTTCCACATTTAATAAAGAAAAATAAGCACAGATCCTTATGTTTCAGTTAATCCCACTGCACCTCTATGAAAACCAGACATGACTTTAATTTCCTAATTAAAGTTTTTACATTAATTTTCAACACCATCCAGAGCATGCTGTACAGCACTGTAGTATACTAGCCTCCTTTCAGTTTCTTCTTGGCAGGTTCCAGTAGAGTGTTAGTGCTCTGTTCCCCTTCCAGGAATTAGGAGGGGAAAACATAGGAGCCACCTTAAAAACCAAGGCAAGGGGAAATTAAATACTTTATGAATTGGCCTTCATATTTGCTAAGAAGTAAATTATTTCTTACATCTTAAGCTAAAATAAAAGCTGAGTGGGGGAGCAGAGCTGGTAAGACTTTGACAGCTGTACCACTGCTGCTTTGCTGTATTTCTATCTGCTGTCTTTAAGCACTGCTTCAACTTCACTGAATGCCCATGCTCCAAGGAAATTCACAGATGTTTCCAGTCTTGCCCGCTGGCAGGGATGCAGTGACCAAGCTCCTGGCCAAGGTTTCTGTGTCCTGCTGTGGGCTTGACTGGAGAGGAAGGAATGGAGTTGGAGGCCTTTACATAGAATGAGGCCTTTACATAGAATAATTTTGGTTGGAAGACACCTTTAAGATAAGTCCAACTGTTACCCTAGCACTGTCAGGTCACCACTAAACCATGTCCCTCAGCACCACATTTACATGGCTTTTTAATCCCTCCAGGAATTCCACCACTGCCCTGGGCAGCCTATTCCAGGGCTTGATAACTCTTTCAGGAAAGAAATTGTTCCTAATGAATCTCTCCTGGTACAACTTGGGACCTTTTCCTCATGTCTTATGGCCTGTTCCTCGGAAGCAGAGACTGCCCCCCACCTCACTCCAGCCTCCTTGAAGTGAGTTATAGAGACAAGGTCTCTTCTCAGCATCCTTTTCTGCAGAACAAACAGCCCTGGTTCTGTTCCTCAGTGCTCCCAACTGGGAATAACCAAAGTTCCCTCAACTGCTTGTCACTAGAACTGTTCTCCAGACCCTTCACTATCTTTGCTGCCCTTCTCTGGACCTGCTGCAGCACCTAAATGTCCTTCTGGTAGTGCACAGCTGAAATCTGAATGCAGTATTTAAGGTGTGGTATCACTAGTGCTAGCTATAGAGAGTGCATGGCTGACATCTGAATGCAGCACTTAAGGTGTGCTATCACTAGTGCTAGCTATAGGGAGGACAGTCCCCATCTCCATTTCACAAAAGGTTCTGAAACCACTCCTGGAGTAGAAGAGAGAAAAGGTGCAATTTGCAGCCTCCTTATGCAGCAGAAATGCATGGCCAGTCTTCTGATTCATTCTCAAGTTGTGCCAGAGGAAGTCTAGGCTGGATGTTAGGAGGAAGTTCTTCACACAGAGAGTGATTGGCATTGGAATGGGCTGCCCAGGGAGGTGGTGGAGTCACCGTCCCTGGAGGTGTTGAAGAAAAGCCTGGATGAGGCACTTAGTGCCATGGTCTAGCTGACTGGATAGGGCTGGGTTGGACTGGATGATCTTGGAGGTCTCTTCCAACCTGGTTGACTCTATAATTCTATGATTATATCCAATGCTTTGATTCCTTATATCCGGTGATTCAATGTTATGGTGTAGAAGTCTTGCCATCATGCTGGAAGAGTGCATTAACTTCTGGTCAAAGCCATACCCCAAGCCTCCATGGGAGGTAGGAGTTAAGAGCAAACTCAAGTGCAAGGATCTCAGTACTCAGAGCTCATCATCTGTTGACATGACACAGTCATAGCTGCTGGTGTGGCCTCTCGTGGTAGGTAATTGTGTGTTTAGGCAAGTGCTGGGCACAATGAATTAATACACTGTAAGTTTTGCAGTTTTTCAGGGAAAGATGTGCTCCACCTTACCACCCTATCTGTATGCAGAAGAGGTGGAAAATTAATTATTGTTAAAGGAAAGGAAGGAATCAACAGGAAGGAGTTGAAGGGACAACTGTAGATAAGGTGAATAGATGCATATGCAAAAGGTGAATAGTTGCATATGCAATACTGAAGCAGAGCAATGCTGTAGTAAGGAAAACAGAGATTTGCTGTCCTTTCACTTGTCCTCTGAGATTTTGCCCATCATTACAGAGGTTTACTGTTAATGTTGGAGCTCATCAGAAGAAATTCATTGTGGCTTTTGCAATGTTTTTTATTTCTAATGCTGTTCTTTAGTTGCAGACTAAAGTTAGACATAATATTTCAAATAGTATGTATAGATTTGTTTTATCAAGGTGTTTTGCTCTGAGGGTGGGTTTAAAAGGTAAAAATGTATATGGAATAAATGTACAGTGTGAGACTTCCACTGATCCTGCTGTCTGAGTGCAGATGAGCTGTACCCCTGGAGGAGAGAAGGGATCCAAGCTTTCTGGGTAGGCAGCCTCAGTGAAGTTCATACCCTTGTGAGGGCAAAAACTCTGTGAGGCAGTATGACTGCAAACTTTTCAGCAATGCTGATTGCATTTGGTGAAGAAGATCTGAGTTAGGCATTTGATTAAAAAAAAAAAGTAATTCTCTTAATCCTTTCAAGTGAGAAAGAATCTTCTCAATAAAAAGGGAAAAAGAAAATAGACACACTGCTCTCCGCATGATCCCTAAAACCATCTGCCATCTCCTGGAGGCTTGAGGAGAAAGACTAAAGAAGCTCATCAAATATAAAATTACCCTTGAATCCATATTAATAACTACAGCTCTTTTTCCAGTGGACTCCACTGTACTCTCACCCCATGCTTTACACTGCTGCTCAGGCTTCCCAGCACTCTAAGACAGCAAAGGAGATGTTAAAAGCCCTGTGGCAGAGCAGTTGTCCTTCCTTTTTTTCCATGCAGGAGTAAATCAGTAGCCAGGGCAAGTCTAGAGACATCACAGGGTTTGCTGCAGCAGGAGAGAATGTATGGTAGGGCTGGTGCTGTCCTGTAACTTGTATAGTGGAGACCTTCCCTGTCCAAATCCAAATCCATCCTATTTTGCATTTGGATTCTTTTGTTGAGTCCATCCCTCAGCAATTTCCAGTTTTCAGTGAGACAAGTTTAGATGTAGATGTGCTGTCACACTTTCCCTGCTGAGACTCTCTCAGTCATTTCTTACCTCTAGGGAAGCTTTTTGTCTCCAGAGGTTTAGCCAAACCCAAGAGAAATTAATAAGTATATACTTCCTCCTCATTTAATTTCCTTGTACTAAAATATCCACAGATGTGGAGCTCTGTGTCCTACATGTCACATCCTGCTTCTGCTTGCATAAAGTTTGCCCTTAGGGACTCCCAGGAAATCTGTTTTAAAATTACCAAACTTGCCATCCTCTGAAATGACGTAGTTTCTGAGTTCCAAATTGGTAAGAAACTTCAGCTTCAATTAAGCTAAGGGTAAAAAAGCTGCTTTGAAACTACCCAGACTAAGCTCTGTTGAACTTCTGCCCTTTCCAATTTGGGGCAAAACTGCTTCTATTCATGCGATGAACAGGAAGGAGCAGCTGTGCCTTTCACACAATTCCAGCATGGTGGGGTTGGGAGGAACCTCTGGAGATCATCTAGTCCAATTCCCCTGCTAAAGCAAGGTCACCCACAGCAGGTTGCTCAGGATTGAAATGTCCAGGTGGGTCTGGAAGCTCTCCAGAGAAGGAGATTCCATAACCTCTCTGGTCAGCCTGCTCCAGGGCTCCAGCACTCTCACAGGAAAGGATTTTTTTCCTTTGGTTCAGATAGAACCTTCTGAAATCCTGTTTGTGTCCATTGCTCCTTCTCCTGTCATTAGGTACCACTGACAAAAGTCTAGCTCCATCCTTTTACCTCCTCTCCTTTAGCTCTTGCTAAGCATTAAGAAGGTCCCCTCTCAGTCTGCTTGTTTCCAGGATAAACAGCCCCAGGTCTCTCAGCCTTTCCTTCTCCTCACAGAGATGCTCCAGCCCCTCAACATCCATCCACTGGACTCTTTCTGGTAGTTCTGTGTCTCTCTTGAACTGGAGAGCTGTCTTGATCTTGAAGTTGGGAAAGAGATGTAGTTCTTTTGAACATTCCCATGAGTGAAATTAAGACACAAGTGAGGTCATACATCAAGACTATTTATTAGAGAGAGAATGGAGAAAACAAGAGAAAGAAAGAAAGAAAGAAAGAAAGAAAGAAAGAAAGAAAGAAAGAAAGAAAGAAAGAAAGAAAGAAAGAAGAAAAAGAGAGAAAGGAGAGAAAGAAAGAAGAGAGAAAGAGAATGGAGAGAGTGGGAGAGACACTGATAAACAAAACAGAGAAACAAGGAAAAGGAAAGGGAGAGAAGAAGAGAGAGAGAATGGAGAAAGAGAGGGAGAGAGATCATTACAACCCTATGGTCCTTCTTTGGTGGTGGAGACAGAGAGATGTTCCTCAGCTGTTGCCTCCAGCCTGAGCTGTCCCAGGTGATGCTATTTTTTAAAGAAATTAACACACCTCACCTCTGGTGAGGCCAAGCATGGCAGAACTAAGTATGTACTCTGGAGCACTCTTACTCTCCTTCATACCTTGCAGTCCTCTTTTCTTCTCCTCTCCTTAACCAAAGGTCAAATAAAGCATCAGGTAGGTTTTATTTTCTAATTTGAGTGTGTAATATAAAGGATTACGCTGTGTGATCACAGAGTTTCTGTTTCATGTCTGCTTTGCCTGCTTAGATAAGCCCCAGGGACTATCTGTACGCCCTGGGATGAGCATGTAGGTCTGTGGGTGCAACCACAGCGTCATCTGATCTTTGCTGCTGTGCGAAGGCTCCATCCAGACCCACTTTCTGATATCCATTTTGGGCAAGTACTCGTGCACATTTCACAGAAGGAATGATCTATAGTTACCTTGGGTTCCTGTCTGTGATAAATGACCAAAGAATACACTTCTAACAGTCTGGATGGCAGCAAAGGAAGGCAAATACTTAAGACGGTTGAATGGTTGGACTCGATCATCTCAAAGTTCATTTCCAACCTAAATTACTCTGTGATTCTATGACAAGAAAACATTACAACCTTTTTATTTTGAAGGTAGTGAGACACTGGAACAGGTTGCCCAGGAGAGGCTGAGGGAGCTGGGGTTGTTTAGCCTGGAGAAGAAGAGGCTCAGAGGGGACCTTATTGCTGTCTACAATTACCTGAAGGGAGGTTGTAGCCAGGTGGGGCTTGGTCTCTTTTCCCAGGCAACCAGCAACACAACAAGGGGACACAGCCTCAAGTTGTGCTGGGGGAGGTATAGGCTGGATGTTAGGAGGAAGTTCTTGCCAGAGAGAGTGATTGGCATTGGAATAGGCTGCTCAGGGCGGTGGTGGAGTCGCTGTCCCTAGAGGTGTTGATAAAAAGCCTGGATGAGGCACTTAGTGCAGAGAGAGTGATTGGCATTGGAATGGGCTGCCCAGGGAGGTGGTGGAGTCACTGTCCCTGGAGGTGTTGATAAAAAGCCTGGATGAGGCACTTAGTGCCATGGTCTGGTTGACTGGATAGGGCTGGGTGCTAGGTTGGACTTGATGATCTTGGAGGTCTCTTCCAACCTGGTTGATTCTATGATTCTATGATTCCCTCAAAGTGTTCAAGGCCAGATTGGGTGGGGCTTTGAGCATCAGCGTCTAGTGAAAGGTGTCCCTGCTTATGACAAGTGGCTTAGAACAAGATGATCTTTAAGGTCCCTTCCAACCCAAACCATTCTATGATTCTGTGATTTGTTCCTCTCATAATCTTGTGTATCTATAGGAAGAGAGCAGAGTAATGAAGATGTAGCCCATTAAGTAAAAGCTGTACCACTGTTGGCAGGCACAGACAATGTGGGATTTCCCTGCATTGCTCAGCAGAAGGTGGGATAGCCTAGCTATGACTGTAGAAGAATATTATTAGAAACCCCACTTTTGACGTTTTTTTTCACCCCACTGCCTTCCCCAGTTCAGTCTGACAGAGTTTCTACTAAGTCTGGTGTACAAGCATATTCATCCCAAGGAATGGAGGCTGTAGTGAGATGTCCTGCTCAGCAGGTATCCTTTCACCTGACAGATATTTGCCCAATATTATCACAAAATACTTAAAGATGACAAAGGATCAATCACACTGATGCATATAGCCCATGATAGCACCATTTGTAACTGGGCACTAAGGTGCCAGGTGGAAAATGGGAGGAAGAAGAGATGGAGAATTACAAGTGGCAGGTGAAGGAAGAGAATTTTCAGGGAATACTACAGCTGAACCTTGCTGAAATGTGATGGAATTGTGATTTAGTTGTAACAGACCAGGACAGAGATGCTCAAATCAAAAATCAAAGTGGGGCAATGCCACAATATAAGAGAGGTACAATCAATAGCTGCAGCTTCATTTTAAGAAAGGAAAAGCCCAAATAACTTATAGCAGAGAAATAATCTCCTTTCAGCCCCCAAAGTCACAATTAAATAGTAGCTTGGCCATATCAGAGAGCATAACACAACTAAAAATGTTTGTTATGAAACTGTGACCGAACCCGTTACTTGAGAAGCAAACATCCTGGCCTGTATCAGCAGCAGTGTCATCAGCAGGACCAGGGAAGTGACTGTTCCCCTGCACTCAGCACTGGTGAGGCCACATCTCAAATACTGGTTTCAGTTTTTGGCCTCTCACTCCAAGAACGAGGTTGAGGTTCTGGAGCAGGTCCATAGAAGGGCTGAGGGGTTGTTTATTCTGCAGAAAAGGAGGCTGAAGGGAGACCTCACAGTCTACATCTCCTTGAAGAGGTTGAAGCAAGACGTAGGTTGGTCTCTGCTCCAGAGTAACAAGTGGTAGGACAAAAGGAAATGGCCTCAAGCTGTCCCAGGGGAGATTTAGGTTGGACATTGGGAACAATTTCTTCTCTGAAACTGTTGTCAAGCCCTGGAGCAGGCTGCACAGGGCAGTGGTGGACTCCCTATCCCTGAAGGGACTGAAATGCCATGCTGATGTGGTGCTGGAGGACATGGTTTAGTGGTGACCTGGTAGTGCTGGGTTAATGGTTGGACTTTATGATCTTTTAAAAGTGTGTTACAACCAAAATGATTCTTTGATTCCTGATTCCCTAATGAATTCCCTATACATAACAGCTCCCTCAGTTCTCCATTTCTCAGAAGGGGAAATTTGGCCAAATAAGTAACAGAAGCCTCTAGTTCAGACAATTCATGTTCTGTGTCTACTACAGCTGGACTTACTGGCTTCAAAAACACAGTGTGCTTCTCTGTGGACATTATAACCTTGTCAGATGCTGTTTCAGCATAAAACTTGCTGAAACAACACAAGCTGAAGCCTTTAATCATATATATCCTGCATGGTGAAAATGGGTTGTTGTCATGGATTGAGTTGAACCTGCTGCTGCTATTTATACCACGCTGCAGTCATGCCAGCTTCCAAAAAGAACCCCCAAACAACAAACAAACACACACAAAAAAGTGCTGACTGGAGCAAAGTATCGTGGGGCTTGAACTTCAGACCGCGACATGGGAGGCTTTCAGTTCCAGTTGCTGCTTCTGGGTTCCAGGTTCTTGGGTGTTGTTTTTTTCTGCTGGGATGGCAACAGGACAAGGAGGGATGGAGGGTAGTTTTCTGGCTTGGGCTGTTGGCTTGCTCGCTTCTGCTTGCTGCTGCTTTGCACTGTGCTTTTTCTGCAAATAGGCTGAGATAATTACTCATTTTGACCTGTAAACTCTCTTCTTATCTCACTTTCTTTTCCCCCCCCTCAATCCTGAGTTTCTGTGTGTTAGTTTTCCCTCACTTCTGTGTTGGAAAAATGGACAGCTTAACCCACTGGTTCAGTCTGACCCATTTTGTTCTGATTCGAACCATTACAGTTGTTCACAGAATCACAGAATCAACCAGGTTGGAAGAGACCTCCAAGATCATCCAGTCCAACCTAGCACCCAGCCCTAGCCAGTCAACTAGACCATGGCACTAAGTGCCTCATCCAGGCCTTTCTTGAACACCTCCAGGGACGGTGACTCCACCACCTCCCTGGGCAGCCCATTCCAATGCCAATCACTCTCTCTGGCAACAACTTCCTCCTAACATCCAGCCTATATCTCCCCCGGCGCAATTTGAGACTGTGTCCCCTTGTTGTGTTGCTGGTTGCCTGGCAGAAGAGACCAACCCCCACCTGGCTACAATCTCCCTTCAGGTAATTGTAGAGAGCAATCAGGTCGCCCCTGAGCCTCCTCTTCTCCAGGCTAAACACCCCCAGCTCCCTCAGCCTCTCCTCATAGGGTTTGTGTTCCAGGCCTCTCACCAGCTTTGTCGCCCTTCTCTGGACACGTTTCAGTATCTCAACATCTCTCTTGAATTGTTGACCCTAAGGGCCAGTCCTTTCCCTAACTGCCAAAGGTGACATCTCAAGCACTACCCTTAGAAGAGCATTATGTGATAAGCATTGATCTGCTGCTGTATGTTCTTCAATAATTCAGTCTTTAGTAGCTGCCCACTATTACCATCCAATTTCCTGCTAGGACAACCAACTGTAGCTGCACTGTATCTTTTTCTTGCCATCTATGAATCTGTGCTGCTTCTTCATGTTGTATTTTTTAATCTGATTAATAAGCTTGAGCTCTACATTTGTATTATCTTGTCTAACACTTGCTTCTGTCACATCAATCAAGTCAGTTAAGGTCTAACACAGAGCAGATTATTCTCCTCAGCATTATTTACTTCTAGCATTTTTCATCCTTGCCGCTCTTTGTGACATATTTTGTTCCAAAGGTTACATGGACAGCCTGTTTCCAGAAGTAGTGTTTTAAGAGCTACTTAAACATGGTGCCAGCTGCCTAATATTTTATTTAGATTTTAATAATCACAGCAGACAACTGTTTCTTCCTTCCCCTGATGTCAGGAACACCCAAGTGTAAGATCAGTTCTGCTGTCACCCATGTACAGGCAGAACGTGGAGGTAGGGCAGATGATTTATGTATTGCCAGTGACAAGCAGAAACACTTTTTTTATTGAAGTGCTTGAGTCATTTTTCCCTACAAACTGGACACAGAAAGGAATAAGCTTGTGATGACAATTGTGATGACAATGATTAAAGCATACCCTAAATTAAGCCTTGTGATGGTTAGAGGCAAGGAAAATGGCATGGAAAAGGCAAAATAAATTTCCTAATGGCCACATATATCTCTCTATATATGGATAGATATGTTAGGAATCCTTCTCTTCTTACCCAAATATGTGATGTGCAACTTTATAAGATAATATAACATCCAATGCCATAAGTAAAACCAATTCATAGAATCACAGAGTTGTGTTGGTTAGAAAATACCTCTAAGATCATTGAGTCCAACTGTCAATCCAGCACTGCCATGGCCATTAAACCACATCTCAAAGTGCCATGCCCACACATGTCTTAAATA
This sequence comes from Tricholaema leucomelas, assembly GCA_013400475.1. Taxonomy (NCBI): domain Eukaryota; kingdom Metazoa; phylum Chordata; class Aves; order Piciformes; family Lybiidae; genus Tricholaema lacrymosa; species Tricholaema leucomelas. Next base: position 155,471 of record WAAF01009270.1, on the reverse strand, counting down.
CCTCTAGGGATGGTGATTCCACCTCCATGGGCAACCTATTCCAATGCCTGATAGTTCTGAATGCTTCTCCTTCAGTTCATTTTCAAATTACAATGAAATGAAAGAAGTTCAATCACTTTATCTTGGTTTAAAATCAAGTCATTGTGATTAAGGTCAGCACACACAATATCAAATTAATTCTTAAGTAAATGACATGCCAACTGAAAGGTCACTACAGTTACTGGTATTGGCCAAGGTGTAATACACAGGAAGGAGGTAGAACCTGGACATGGAGCTTGAATGACCTCAGGAGTGATTCTTTTACAGGAAATGGAAATTTTCATATGGGTGTTTATTTATTTATCTAACTGAGATGGATTTAATCTACTTTGATGAGGAGATCAGGAGAGCAGACTGAGAAGGGATCTTCTCAATGCTCATCAATAGCTAAAGGGCAGGTGTCAAGATGATGGGAGGCAGGCTCTTTTCATTGGTGCCCAGTGACAGGGCAAGTGGCAATAGGCACAAACTGGAATCCAGGAGAAATGTTTTTGCTGTGGGGGTGCAGAGCACCTATCCAGAGAGGTTAGGGAGCCTTCTTTTTCTGGAGAGATTCCAACCTGCTGTGAGTGACCCTGCTTTAGCGTGGGGATGGACTAGATGATCTCCAGAGATCCCTTCCAACACAATGCATTCTTAGAATCATAGAATCATAGAATCAACCAGGTTGGAAGAGACCTCCAAGATCATCCAGTCCAACCTAGCACCCAGCCCTAGCCAATCAACTAGACCATGGCACTAAGTGCCTCATCCATTTTTTTTCTTGAACGCCTCCAGGGATGGTAACTTCACCACCTCCCTGGGTAGCCCATTCCAATGCCAATCACTCTCTCTGTGAAGATTCTATGATTCTATGGGACAACTCAGATAGTTCAATAAGATAGTTTTGAGAATGGGCATCTCAAGTATCTAACTTTGATCCTCCTGCTGCATTTCATTGACACCTCCCCCCCCTGCCCCAAACCCAAATCTTCTAAACCACAATATTAATTCAGCACAAAGAAAAGCAACTGAGAGCAGCTGTATCTGAATCTCTGCAGTTGTTTTGTCATGGACCAGAAGCAGAACAACATGAGCTACACTACCAGCCCTACTTTCTCTGCAGGAACAGTAGTCCTCTGCCACCCCATCTGCACAGCTCATCCTTTTCTCAGTGACAGAGCTGCCTTTGTTCTCTAGGGGAAAACACAGAGTCATTTTATCCTGCTGGGATTTGGAATACACTGTGAATTGTTTCAGAAAGAGTAAACTTCTTCAAAAGATTCTAAACAGGAGACTTCTGTATTTTTTTTCAGTGACTCTAAGTGATTTTCAGAGCCTTTCAAGAAAAATGCTTGTCAGAGATTGGAAAGGCAAGTATTTTCAGGCAAAAAAAGTTTGACAGAAAACCTTAAATAGGATAATGACTGGCTGAATTCACTTGAAGCTTCATGTGAGAGCAGCAAGATTGAAGCTCTTCTTATCTCTTTGTTTTAGAGTGCTTGGTAGTTTTAGTGTTTATGGCTGATCCTCTCTGGAGGATAAAAATCTCCACATTTTCTATTCAAAATGCTAAAAGTGTTAGAGGTTTTAAAGGTTTTTAAAGCAGGAAAACATGGAAGTGACTCTCAGTTTATGACAGCTGTATACACTGGAAGTGTTCACAAGGTATTTGTACATTCGTAGAACAGTTTGGATTGGAAGGGACCTTAAAGGGCATCCAGTTCCAACCTTCCTGCCATGAGATGGGACACCTTAACTAGAGCAGGTTGCTCAATGTCTCATTCAATGTGGTTCTGAACCAGTAGGGCTACAGTGAAGGGGCTTCCAAAACCTCCCTGGGCACTGTCTTACTACCCTTACTGTAAAGAACTTCTTCCTGCTATCCAGTCTAAATCTCCTCTCTTCCAGCTTCAATCCATTTCCCCTTGTCCTGTCACTACAAGCTCTTGTAAAAAGTCCCTTCCTGGCTTTCTTGCAGGTCTCATTCAGGCACTGGAAGGCCTCTATAAGGTCTCCCTGGAACGTTTTATCCTCCAGGCTGAAGAGCCCCAACTCTCTCTCCCATAGTGGAGGTACAGCAGTCCCCTGATCATATGTGTTGCCTCCTCTGGACCTGCTCCAGGACTTTGATGACAAAGAGCCATTGCTTTTCCTTAGTGATGCATCAGGGTTTCAATCACAAGCAGAGGTATCTGGCTCATGCCTCCTCATGGAAATTATTACCCATCCCTTCTCTCAATCTCTCTGGCTTTGGTAACAATACCCACTCCGAGCACTGTGGGGTCGGGAGGTGCCCATTCACATTGTGCTTGTTGAAGACAAACAAGAAACCATCGTTTCCCAGGTGGCTTTTGGGAGGCTTGAAAAGACTTTTGGCTGATGCAGCAATTAAATAACTGCAGTTGAAGGAGACCTTGGTATCATAAAAAGTGCTCACTACTAGTTGCATTTTCTGCCTGAGGGACTCTGTTTTTGAGAAGGTGACAAACTGGATGAAGCAACGTCCCTGACTGTGCCCATGGAGTACCTAGAAGTGAAAAAACTGCATGTCATCAGCATTTCAAACAAAACAAAAGTTACCACTTCATGAATTCAGAGGGATCTATTTTCCTGCTGCTTAATGCTTTATTGGATCTGCACGGCCCCCTGCAGATAAGCACAGAAATGCTGCACTGGAAGATCTTTCATAGCTCTGAATGTTAATCTCTTTAGAAAACAGATTCAGAATTCAGAGGCAGAAATATCTGGCATAGAGTACCTGCAGTTATTTTTTTTTGTTCTGAAATAATTTGTTATTTAAATCTTTAAATCCATATTAAATATTGCAAGTTCCATTGCAAGAGAAAAAGAGATTAGTCTCCAGTGACTGGAGTTTATATACATTGATTACACACTGAGACACCAACTTGTGGGTGTGTTATTCTTTCACAGGGTGAACTAGAGAGTGAGTTGGAAGACAACAGGGATTTTTTTTTTGGTCCAGTGTAAGTGTAGAGCTAGAAAATAAAGCTGTGCCCCTTGGCTATCCCTGACCATCCACATTTGGACAGGCTATACATCACTAGGCAGCACCAGGTTGCTGATCGCAGAATCTCAGGTTGGAAGAGACCTCTGGAGTTCATGTAGTCCAACACCACTCCCCCCACACACTAATTCAGGGTCACCCACAGTGGCTTGCCCAGGGTCACAACATCCAGGTGGGGTTGGAATCTCTCCAGAGAAGGAGACTACCCTAATGTCTCTGGGCAGCCTGTTCCAACACTCCATCACCCTCAGATGCTGATCCAGTCAGACCATGGGTTTCCCCAGGCAGAAATGCAAAGGAAAAAGTGATGTTATCCTTCTCTGTACCCTACCCAAACCTTATTTATCTCTGAGAGAGATCTATAATGATTGCTACAAACAGAACTTCTCTTTCCCCCTGAAGCTGCTGTTGCAGTGTCATCGCCCCCTTGCACACGGCTGTGCTTTAGCAGAGCAATATGTCTCTTCATTTAACAAGCAAAACAAATGATAGATTTGATGTCTTTTCCCTGCTCTTTGTCCAACGTTAGCACTTGGCTGCTTTCCTCAGACAGCAGGAACATAAGGACGTAGCCCGGAAACACCACCCAAGATCCAGGACATAATTAGAGCAGAACAAAACGCTGCATTTCACAGCTCACAGGGAAAGCCTTTCCATCAGCATGGAGGGGAACATTTTGCATCCTGTAGCCAGCCCTGCTAATTCAGTGTGTACAAATCACAGTGCAGAAGAGTATGATCAGCTCTTGAGGGGCAGGAAAACTCTTTCTTTTCCCTGGACACCCTTTTGGAACAAATATGCATGCTAACTGCAATCCAAGGGCAGCTCAGGAACAGGCTATATCCTTCCTAACAGACACAAGTACAATGCCATTACAGAAATTACATTGATAAATTGGTATTTTTTGACAGAAGTAGCCTCAGATATACAAAAGCTGCAGTCCCCAAAATTCATTTGAGACCAAAAGATCCTCCTTCCTGCTAGGCACACTGGATGGCTCTTTCTGCCCTTAGGAATGCTACCACCACAGTAATCCTTGGAGTTTGGCACCACCAACTTGATCATTTTATGTAGTAGCATTAGTGTATTTCTCTGTGCTTACGACTTGTTGCTTTGAAGTTGTAGTTGTCATCTTTTCTTTTTGGTTTCCCTAAGCCATTTCCCACTTTAACACAGAAAATAGCATGAAACAGCCCAACATGTATCTCAAACAGTCTGAAACAGCACAGCTTTGATATCAAGTAGCCTGAAATCGCTCAACTTCTATCTTGAAGAGCCTGAAGTAGTCCAACTTCTATGTCAAACAGCCTGAAACAACTCAACTTCTATCTCAAATAGCCTAAAATAACCCAACCTCTGTCTTAAACAGCCTGAAACAGACCAAAATCTGTCCCAAACAGCCTAATATTCATCTCAAATAGCCCGATATAGCTCAGCTTCCACCTTGAGTAGCCTGAAATTGCTCAACTTCTATCTTGAAGAGCCTGAAGTAGTCTAACTTCTATGTCAAACAGCCTGAAACAACTCAACTTCTATCTCAAATAGCCCGATAAAGCTCAACTTCCACCTTGAACAGCCTGAAATAGCCCAGTTTCCATCACAAATAGCCTGGAATAGCCCAATATCTAGCTCAAAACAAGACATACACCAGTCTGAAGTCTTGCAGCACACTGTGAATGTAGCTGGAGTGCGCTGTGTGTAAGTACAGAGGCCTTTTTTGAATACATTCATTGTGGAAAAACTGGTTCTGCTGCTTCATTGTATTATCACAAATGTTTTTGCTGACTTCAACTCCTCTGATGACTCACAGAGAGGCAATTGGTCTCCCAGAATAAAAGCCTGTTGTGGCAGTTCTCTCCGATAAAAGGGCGAGTGTTTGAGGGATCCTGCTGCAGCAGGATTTGATTATTTTAATGCACATAATGCATGCTCAGTGTAATCTCACATGCCTGCTCTGGAAGCTCGGGGCTTGTCTGGAAACTGCCAAGGATGGTCTCCTACTGAAGCAGTCTGGAGGAGGAAGCCACAAACCTTAACAGGCCATCTAAATTTGGATGAGCAACAAATCTGTCTCCTGAGACAGCATTATCTCTATATGGTTTCTATGGCTGCTAGTTAGGGTCATTGTACTCCTCCTCATGAAGTCTGCCTCTGGAAAAAAATAAAATCCTAAAAATGAATTATTACTGACATTGATGTTGCAGCATAAAGGTATTGACGTGAGTGACTGACGATTTTCATGCCACTTGAGTGGACCCATTTGAATTGTGAGCGTTTTGAACTGATGAAGAAATGCTCTTTGTACCCCACTGCCCACAGCTCCTGACAAAAAAAATGGCGTAAGATTTGCAACAGCAGAATGAGATGAGCCATACAAAGGAGGTTCTGGCTGGTGCTGAAGACCTTCCACCTCATGAAAGCAGCAAGAGAATAGAATAGANGTGACTCCACCACCTCCCTGGGCAGCCCATTCCAATGCCAATCACTCTCTCTGGCAAGAACTTCCTCCTAACATCCAGCCTATACTTCCCCCGGCACAACTTGAGGCTGTGTCCCCTTGTCCTGTTGCTGGTTGCCTGGGAGAAGAGACCAACCCCCACCTGGCTACAACCTCCCTTCAGGTAATTGTAGACAGCAATGAGGTCCCCCCTGAGCCTTCTCTTCTCCAGGCTAAACACCCCCAGCTCCCTCAGCCTCTCCTCATAGGGTTTGTGTTCCAGGCCTCTCACCAGCTTCGTCGCCCTTCTCTGGACACCTTCCAGCACCTCAACATCTCTCTTGAATTGTGGAGCCCAGAACTGGACACAGCACTCAAGGTGTGGCCTGACCAGTGTTGGGTACAGGGGCAGAATAACCTCCCTTGTCCTGCTGGCCACACTGTTCCTGATACAGGCCAGGATGCCATTGGCTTTCTTGGCCACCTGGGCACATGCTGTCTTGGACTACAGTCGCTACAATGAAAGGATTGACTTCTTGCTTGTGGGTTTTAAGATAAGACTTTTTTTTGCCAGGCACTTTAAATGAGGTTTGTTTGCTTTTGTTTTGTCTGCTTAAGTGAATCTGCCTGGGTTTGGCCCTGAATTCTCCTCTGCAGATCCAATGGCTGCAAGACTTGGACCATTCTCCCTGGAATTCAGCCACAGCAACGCTTATACATGATGGGAGAGAGTTTATGCCCTATTTTGCAGCCAGCAAAATCCTGATTCCTCTCAATGGGTGAGCTTCATTAACCAACTGCATCAGCACACAGTATTAACCCAGGCTGGATTTGTCTTTTTTTGCTGGGACCCTTTTTTTTTTTTTCCTGTACAATCCATTTGGGCTCAGTGCCCTACACCTGTTGAAGCTGAAGTTTCTTGCTTTGGTACAATGGTGGTAAAAGGCCTGGAACACAAACCCTATGAGGAGAGGCTGAGGGAGATGGGGTTGTTTAGCCTGGAGAAGAGAAGGCTCAGGGCTGACTTCACTGCTGTCTACAACTACCTGAAGGGAGGTTGTAGCTGAGTAGAGGTTGGTCTCTTCTCCCAGGCTACCAGCAATAGAACAAGAGGACACAGTCTCAAGTTGTGCCGGGGGAGGTCTAGGCTGGATGTTAGGAGGAAGTTCTTCACAGAGAGAGTGATTGGCATTGGAATGGGCTGCCCAGGGAGGTGATGGAGTCACTGTCCCTGGAGGTGTTCAAGAAAAGCCTGGATGAGGCACTTAGTGCCATGGTCTAGTTGAGTGGATAGGGCTGGGTGCTAGGTTGGACTGGATGATCTTGGAGGTCTCTTCCAACCTGGTTGATTCTACGATTCTAACAAAAAGACATGACCTCTTGAAGGTGGTGGACTACCAGTGATAATGTAAACTAAGAAAAGAGTTTTTTGTTGGTGGTGTAAATCCAAATACTTTAGGAGTGTGTCTATGGATAGGGGTATCTATGTGCTATGATTTCATAAGAATTCAGCTAGCCTGCAAGCACACAAGACTGTACAGAATTTGTTATTGCAGCTTTGTTACACATGAAGCTCTTTTATTAAAGAATAATTTTACAGAATGTACTCTGTGTGGGAAGTTATTTCTTACTCAAGTGTATATCCCATCTTCTCTAACGGTAAGGACACTGCATCTATTATATGCGCACTCACTTATCAGTCATGTGAAGGAAAAAAGCTTCTGCAGAGTTCTGCACAACTCCAGCACTCTGGAGACTTTCTAGAAGATGTTTAGGAATTACTAAAAGCCAGAGTTCTGAAGCTGAAAACTACAGCTCCTTGCTTTGCAATTAGATCCTTCATTTCTGAGTCACTTAGTGAGAAATAAGGTCGTGCCTTTGAAACCAGAGTGGTGGGAGATACCAAATAGCCATGGGGCTGTGGAGCACCACCACAAATGAGGGGTGAAAAACAGGCTGGGCAATGCTCTCAAGGACTTGGTAGGGCAGTGCAGTGCCAGTCATGAGGTTTTTGCATGCCAAAATATCACTCTGGAGCTTTAGATACAGCTGACTTGAAAACTTTATCTCATGGCTTGAAAGCAATTGGGCGGGGAAGTTAACTAGGTGAGTTTAACAGCAGCTCCAAAAAGCTTTCACCACCTGAAACAAAAACAAAGACAGGTCTGTTCTCCTGCTGGGCTTCCTGACAGCAACAACATTCCTTCTAGCATGAAGGATTTGGGAAACTCAGATGAATCCATTGCAGGGAAGAGTCTTCAAGAGATACTGAATGTGTGCTCTAAAAATGCTGCATACAATCCTCTCAAACAGAATTTGAAGGTGAGGACCAACTTTGTGGAAGATAACTGAAAAAGAACTAAAAAAAGTTTTGTCTGCACCTGCCATGCTCTGGAGCATAAAGACATAGCAAGTAAAAGGTAAAGATAAGGGTAAAGTCATAATTAAGGGGGCAAATATCCATCTGTTGAAATTAGAAGTGTTTAGATACTAGTAAAAGCTTCGCTCTAATGTCAGAGTGATGTGAAATCTTGACTTATGGAAGTTTAAATTCCATTTTCCTTTTAGGCAATAGTTTGATTAAGATGACTGAATGTGAAATAATTTGCATTAGAGCTCTTGACCACCATGGAAAAGGAAATGGATGCACAAGCGCCCAACTTTACTGCATGTTACTTGTCAAGGACCTTGCTGCGACAGCAAGAGATTGCAGCGTGAGCCTCTCTGCACCTTGTCACCTTACGAAGCAAGGATTTCTCTATTGCCCAAGCTTCAATCTGTCACTTCAGATTTAATTAATTTTCCTACCCTTTAAAGTTCTAGAAAGGCAATAAATAGTATCAGGAATATAGCTGCTTTTACAGTGGGTCTTTTGTTTCACTTCTGCATACCTAATAAACTTTCAGCTAGATTGTATGTCTCAAACAAAGCGAGTCCTCTCATGTTTGGGAGAGATTATTCTCACAAAAGAGAGTTGCTTTCTCAAAACAATGAGAATGAAAAAGTTTTCAAGATTAAAATGTCAGGGAGATAAACACATTACTTTCAACCCTATTTGTATTCCATAGCTGGTTCAAACACTCCAGCAGATATCTTTCAGAAAGTAAACATGCGTGAAATCTGATCAGCTTTTTATTGTACATGGAATAAATTATGCAGGGCATTGTAGTAGGCTCCTATATGGCTCATTTACACATCTTTTGATAAATGTAATATGCAGATTCCCAGTCCTTTGTGAGACATTAACCTTCCTGCATATTGATGCTGTTATTCTGAAAGATGACAAGCATTCAAAGACCTTTTGGTGTCTCTTTGAAAGGAAGCAAGCCCTCTTACTGGGAAGGGAAGTGCTCAGTATTGTGCGAATGAACTTCCTTTACACTTCAGTCTTGTCACAGATTTTCTTCTCAATGTCAAAGAAGTAAAGATTTAGAGGCATTCTAATCATGGTAGAAGGTGGTCAGGATAAAAGACCTGTGGTTAGCACAGTATTCAGCAACTCAATTCTAATTTGCCAGTTTCAGTTGGAAAAGAACTCTTAAGTTCATTGAGTCCAACCATTGCCCTAACACCACCATGGCCCTTAAACCATATCCTACACAAGTTCTAACACCTCCAGGGATGGAGACCCTGCCAACTCCCTCGGCAGCTTGTTCCAATGCCTGACTACTCTTGCAAGACAGAAATTTTTCCTAATACTGAATCTAAACCTCCTCTGGCACAACTTCAGACCTTTTCCTCTTGTTGTGTCACCTGTTACTCAGGAAAAGAGACCAACCCCTGCCTCACTACTAGCATCCTACTTGCACTGGATGATAGAAATTCACATCAAATGGCTAAACTCTTTAAAGATAAATGTCTTGGAATGCTTATTTCCATTTCAGGCACCCAGTGAGGGTATTTTGCAGAAAGGGAAGAAGTATCTCTGTTTGGCACTCCATACATGAGTGGACAATCCCCACTTGTGAAATGCTGGCAGAGAGGACTGCTGGAAGCTTCTCACAAGTACGTCTGTAACAGCAGAGTTTGGTAATACCTTAGCTGATATGACTACAAAGCAAGATAAGGATGTGTTGGAATGGAATCATAGAATCATTTAGGTTGGAAAAGATCTTTAAGATCATTGAGTCCAACCAATCTTGCTACAGAACATTTGCTGACAAATGGAACTGAAATAAGGAATATGTTCTTGTTGTGCAAGCCCTCCCTCTTTTTCTCCTATTTGACAACAACAAAAATATCCTGCACTCAAAAGGGGAAGGGGTTGAGATTTTTATTTTGAAAGAAACAAAACCCTAAGCAAATCTTGAAGCTTAACGTTTATATTCTTGGTTAAAGTCGAGGCCAGAAAAAGATCTTTTTGGTGAAGAAAAAAAAAAAGTAAACCAACCACACAAAAGCAGCAGTATTTTGTGACATGTTCTGTTCCTTGCTTGGCTTGATTATTGGGTCAGAGCTCCTTTCCAACCTCAGCCCACCTGCTGTCCCAAAGGGCAGTGCAGCACACTGCAGTCAATACCCTGCTTGCACCAAAAGCTCCATTAATCTGCACCTCCGACTGTGGGTTTTAATAACCTTGGCAGGGGAGGTGCTGCTGGAGGAGGGATGGCACAACCTGCCTACGGGCCCCTTGGCCTGGGGGTAGGTGGGGTGGTGGGTGCATGTTCTCACCTGTGGCTGAGATTATTGCTTTGCTTGATTGATGGTTATATTTGAGGGGCAGAGGAAGTGCTGTCATGATAGTATCAGCAGTACAAGGGACTAACATTGGTAAACGGATTTCTTTGTGAAATTTCTGCTGTAGTTGATCCCTGCTAACTGCAGGAGGGTTGGACTAGATGACCTTTAAAGGTCCTGTGCAACCACAAACATTCCATGATTCTATTCTATGATTTTCTTGGGTTTGGCCTATCCTGTGGGATGAGCTCACCATGTGTGGGTTGGTGGACGCAAGGAGAGTGGGAAATCTTTGAATCACTGAAAGGTGGAATTTGGAAGGAGTCTCTGGGGGTAATCTAGCTCAATCCCCCCTGCTCTAAGCAGGTTCACCTAGATCAGGCTGCACATAGTTGTGTCCAAGTGGATTTGAAGTACCTCCAAAGATGGAATCAGAATCAGAGAATCATGTTAGTCAGAAGAGATCCTTAAGAATTTCAAGTGCAACCATTAACTCAGCACTGGCAAAAGATCACTAAACCATGTCCCTCAACGCCACATCTCTATGTCTTTCAAGCACCTCCAGGGGTAGTGACTCTCCCACTTCCTTGGGCAGCCTGTACATCCCCTGATACAGTCTTCTGCTAAATGAAATGTCTGGAAGAGTGAAAAAAAAAGGTATAATTTGGTTGGCAATGCAATAAATATTTCACTAAACAAGGCAGGGAAGGATTTTATTACAAAACATCCCTCAGCCTAGACCTCTGGTTTCATCCTGTTCATGAGGGATTGGAAAGGAATCAAGGAGTTGGGAAGTGAAAGAGTAAATGTCTTTTTCCACACTTAAAAATCAAGCTATTGCTGCTGATAATGTAACAAAGAACCTGGTGAAAGCTCCAAATGAGTTAGGTAACACTGCTTTACAGTAAAGGAACCTCTTAAAAGCCACAGTACCATCAGGGCCTGAGTGCCTTAGTCTTCATGCAGACATAAGAGCAACTCCACCAAAGAGCTTCTCAGTCTAATTATGTCTCATTCAAACCTCCAGGACCTTAAAAATCTTTGCACTGCTTTAACACAGAAAACTTAGATTCTAAAACACTTCCCCAAAAAAACTCTGTAAATTGTTAGCCACACAACATTCCCAATTTAGGTTTGCAGACACATAGTGATTTTTGGCTGATATACTTGGCTCTGCAGTGTCCTACAGTTGATAGGCAGTTTCTCTTCTTTCCTTCATTTGCAGCAAAGCCAATATGTGGGGTGAAAACAGTAATCCAATTGAAGTCATGATCAGGGCAACAAAAAGGTCATTGGCTAAAAAATCATGAGATTAAGACAGGTATAAGTGCACAGATGTATAATTAATGGTGCTGTATTATTTATTTTCTGGGTTTGAATGTTAGGATGCACTTACTGGGAAAAAAAAACCAACAAACTAATGTTGAGTCTGAGGACAGTCTCTCATCCTAAAACAAAATACACACACAAAAAGGGGGAAAACAAGAAGAGGAAAGCAAAGGACTGAGCACAGTCACCTTTAGGAGAACAGCCATTGGAAACATCTGCAACAGTGACACTGTGCTGTCAGAAAGCCACATAAACAATGGGCTTCATTTCCAGTTGTTAATGGCAAAGGACGGACTTGAAATGAATAGAAGTAAAATGCAATTTCTGATTCCCTTTTATGCCAAACTGTGGATTAATGAGCATGATCAAACTATGGACCCCTTGACTTGGTAGAACATTTGATAACTACACATTCTTAGTTTAATCTACAGCTCCGTGAATGGTTTGGTGCTTGTCTCTGAAGGGAGGAATTACTCACTCTCACATTACTTGCTGGCTGCTAGCACAGAAATTGTTCTTTGTGTTTCTCTGCAGCGGACAGGAAGGCTTTCAGATGTTTATTTCAGGTACCAATATTTGCCTGTTAAATGATATATGAACACCTGGCAATCTTTTTATGTATGGGTTTCCACAGTGCTCCTGTGAGATGAGTAAATGTGATTAATCTATTTTACAGGTAGGGAACCAAAGCAGAGAGAAACCAAGGCTCAGATCAGTGGAGATCTTACAACGGTTAGTGACACTCTGAAGTTTAAAATGAAAAATACCAACCCCAAACCCCCCAGATTCATAGAATCATAAAATCACTGAAGTTGGAAAAGACCTCTAGGGTCATTAAAACAAACCATCAACCCAGTACCACCATGCCCACTAAACCATGTCACAAAGTGCAATGTCTACACATATTTTAAACACCTCCAGGGATGGTGATTCCACCACCTTCATGGGTATCTTATTTCAGTCCTCATCCTCTCTTTCACTAAAGATTTTTTCCTAATATCCAAACTAAACTTCTCCTGGCATAACTTGAGACCACTTCCTCTTGTCCCACCACCAATTACTTGAAAGAAGAGACCAAACCTCACCTCACTCCAACCTCTTTTTAGAGACTTGTAGAGTGAAGAGGTCTCCCCTCAACCTCCTTTTCTCCAGGCTAAACAACCCCAATTTTCTCAACTGTTCCTCATCAGACATGTTCTCCAGACCCTTCACCAGCTTCATTCCCCTTCATCCAATATCCCACTGAAATCTTCCCAGTGTAGCTTCAGGAACAGTCTGCTGTAGACAAGGAAGGAGATGAAGTTCCCCTAAAAGTCAAACTTGGCACAGCTGTTGAAATATCTAACCAGATCACAGAATCACAGTCACAGAATGGTGGGCGTTGGAAAGAACCTCTGGAGACCATTTAGACCAATCTCTCCTGCTAAAGCAGAGTTAGCCATAGTAGGCTGCCCAGGATCACATCTACACAGGTTTGGAAGCTCTCCAGAGAATCCAAAACATCTCCAAAAGAATCAAATTTGAAACAGAGCACAAAACAGTCCACACTTTATCACCTTTACTATCACGGCGGCTGCTGCTATCTCACTGCCCATCTGTCAGCAGCATCTACACCTCCAGAAAAGGCAGCTAAAAGTAATTAGCTTTATACTTCTAATTAACATTCCTTTAAATGCAATGGTAGCCAATGAGGTCTTCAGAAAGTCAGAACCTCCCTCAAATCAGGCTATATAGCACTTAGTTTAGAAAAGGTGCTCACAGATTACTGGCTTGATACAGCTCTCTCTTGACCTACTTTGCAAGGTATGTCTCAAATAACTGATTTTTTTGCAGCAATAATTGAGTAAACCATACAAAAAATAGAATGCTGTGATGCCTGTTTTTTGCAGTTACTGTAAAAAAATGCCTGTTAATAGGAAAATAAATAAATTAAGCCTTTGTTTCAGAGGGATGAAATTGTCAATAGGAGGTAAAGAACAGAACTACGTTTTATAGCCTTCCATTCAAAAAGCTTCCAAGAATATTTTGGGTTTCAAATAAGAATGGAAGAGAGGCTTAGGTGGAGGAAAAGGCAAGGATTGCTTCTTTACTGGTTCTTGTGGTGTAATGTGCCCTTTCATGTTAAGCTTGCTCAAGAGAGAGTAGCTTGGGCTCTTCCTTCCATCCTGTATTTTGGGAGTAGCTGAGGATGAGTGGAGGGTGCGTTGCATTGTGTTCCTTGACATATTGCATCTTTCATGCTGTGCTGAGACATTTTATTGCTTCAGAGTCCTCTGCCTTAGGTTTTATAGCCAGAGGAAGCTAGAGTGAAATTTTTGCTTTTAGTTAGCTTGTTCCCAGTTTTAAAACTGCATGCTAAAATAAAAACAAAACCCCAAATATAAGAATGGGAATCATGCTGTCACTAAGGCTGAGATAGACTAAGGAGAAAATGATGCAACCTAAATTCCAGATAAGATATAAAAATTGTGGCTCGATACTTGAAGATGAAACTAAGTGCTGTATTGTGCAGCTCTTTTCTTCCCCACTCCACGGTCTGGAGGCAAAATAAAGGACTCGTTAATTACAGTGCTTTGCATGCTTCAGAACGAAGTCTTCTTGTTGCTAATTGATCTGCACAGATAAGCAGAGGGAGAAGTGAAGAGGTCCACATAGGATACACTTCTGATATCCCAACTAAAATTATCACAGGGAGCAGGGAAAATGGAATTGATAACCAAAGCCTGAATTTGTTGGTCTCACCAGCCTTTAGAACCCTGAAGCTGTTTAAACAGCAGCTCCTGATGTGTATAACAATCTCAAAATTATCCTCCAGTTCCCAAGCAACCACTCATTTGGAAGGTGGGGTATGGCATTTTCCTCTGACCTTCATGAACCCACCGAAGTTGTAAAAAGCTAAGAGGAGTAGACTCTTACTCCATTTCTTCAGTCAGCATTTTCTGCAATGAGCAAAATCAATGCAGTGCAGAATCTGCATGGAGTTTTGGATGAGTGGGCTGTAAGAGAAGCCCGCTGGAATGTTCAGAAAAGGTCAAATGAAGAAAGAAAAAGGCATGACCCACAAAGCTAAACCTCACCAAGAGGTGACACCCTTTAACCCTTTGGTGGCTGCAGAATTGGGTATGGCAGCGCTTCCACAGCAAGTGCTTGGCAGAATTGTATCACACTCTGCAAACCCCAGAATCTATCACTTCGGGAGTAGTTTTTCCAGCCATTTGCTCTGCCCCTGATGAAGGTGGATCTATTGGCTTATATCTCATCTGGTTAATTAGTAGCATCCTGCCTCATTAACTATGTGACAAATCACATGTCAGTGGCATCACACAATGTAGGTAAAGTTCTCTAATGAAAAATAAGGGAGCTCTGGTTTTAGAAACTGATTTCATTCCTCCCTTCTGCAGTGCTAGAGATCAAATTATAATGAAAAGTCCAAAGTACCTACAGCAGAAAATTTGAGATGGGCAAATATTTTCTGTCCCATACTACAGGTCTGTTACCAGAGAAATGCTGCAAAGCATTTAAATGAGTGCTTGTGAATTGTGCAGTGTTAGGTAAAAAATGGGGGTAAGAGGGAAAAGAGTTGAGTCTGAGTTTTTGCATGCTGTACTGAAAGGTCATTGTGACCAGCTTAGGTTTAGATGTGTGTAAAAGTGCTGAAACAAAATGGTGAAAATGGTGACTTTGCAAAGGAGGTTGTGGGGAAATGAAGTGACATTGTGTAGTCATGACTCTGTGGGGCAATAAAATATTTTGCAGGGAAAGAAGTGTTGTGTTACGTGCCATGAGATAGCAGCAGGTTCCTCAGGTGAACTCTGCTTGTACATAGATGGGAACAGACCTTTAAGATCATCAAGGTCCAACCATTAACCCAGCGATGCCACATGTGGCATTTACTACATGCATGCAAAGCTGCCATGGGTGCTATTTACAGAATCCCAGCATTGTGAGGGTGGGAAGGGACCTCTGGAGAGCATCTAGTCCAACACCCCCCTGCTAAGGCAGAGTCACCCACAGCAGGTTGCCCAGGATCATAATGTACAGGCAGGTTTCAAATCACTCCAGAGAAGGCGATTCCACAACCAATCTGGGCAGCCTGCTCCAGGCTCCAGCACCCTCACGGCGAAGATGTTTGTCCTCCTATTCAGATGGTAGCTCTTGGGTTCCAATTTGTGCCCATTGCCCCTTGTCCTGTTGGTGGGCACCACTGATAAGAGTCTGGCCCCATTCTCTGTTCTTGCTGAGCATTGAGTATATCCTCTCTCAGGCTGCTCTTCTCCAAGCTAAACAGTGCCAGGTCTCTCAGCCTTTGTTCCTCACAGAAATGCTCCAGTCCCCTCAGCATCTTCATAGAAAAAGAACACAGAGGACAGGTGGAGATGGAGCTGGTGAGGTTTACCTCCAAACCTGAACACTGGATAGTCTTTAAACTCAAAACTGTAACCAAAGCCCTCTGTAAGATAGGGGTCCATATGCTTTACACCTACCTGAACACAGGCAGCTTTTGCATTTCAACAAAATGATACCACTGATACCACTGTGACAGATTTCATTTGCTCCAAGCTGGTTTGTTCTCTATCCACACCTCAAGGCCTGTGCAAGAGGAAAGTCAGGTCCTGATGTTAAGCAGCTTTTTCACTTCTAAATGTCTTTACTGAGCAAATAAATTAGTCTTGGCTATAGCCAGACTGAGTGAAACCCAAGCCAGGATAGAGATTGTGCCCAAAACTTGGTGCTGTTCAAACCCAGATGTGTAGCTTGGGTGTGTGGTGTTTGCAGGAGAGTTCTGCCTGTGAAGAGATCACGGAATCACAGAACTGTTCTGGTTGGAGATCTTTAAGATCATAAAGTCCAACCTTTCTCTAACTCTACCAAAGCTGGTGATAAACCATATCCCTTAGAAGATACACATTTCTGTTTCTTTTAAAGACCTGTAGGGATGAGGATTCAACCACCTCCCTAGACAGCCTGTTCCAGTGTTTGAGAACCCTTTCAGGGAAGAAGCTTCTAATATCCAGCCTAAACCTCCCCTGGTGCAACTTGAAGCCATTTTTCAGTGCAGCATCAGCTTCTTTCTCAACATTGATTTTCAGTTTGGTCTTCATAAGTTAAAATAAAGACAATCCAAATATTACAGTTGTAAGGGAATGCTTAAAGCTGAATTTACAAGCAAAGGCTACACTTTATTAAATGATCTTGTTGGTAAAAAAGAACTCCCAATTTCTTTTACATTTTTAAAAGGGAAATAAAGTTTAAACTAGTTGCAAAAACTATGGGCTGACAATAGTTTTCACTCAATATTTTTACCCTAACAATTCTGCTATTTAAAACCAGACATGGGATATTATCCTTGTAATAAATGTCAATTGAGAATCTAAATGAGAAATCAAATGCTTTTTCATGCTGATTTATTTTAGATTAGAAAAACTTTAAGCAGATGTAAACAGGGATTGCTGAAGGATGAAAAGAGAAGCATGGCAGTGTGATAAATATCTGGCTTGTGTTGTCATAGGTGCAGATTTGCATTAACTAAAATAAATTGAGCTGTAAGCTTCCCCCCCAACTCAATTAATGCTGCAGAACAAAGCTGGAGATCAATTATCAGCTTGATATCTTGGCACAGATAAATCTGAACTAAATTAACCGTTCAAAAATGTATGTTATCAATATCAGATTGAAATTATTACTGTCACAGTGTAGGAATGGATCTCAGCTCAATCTGAGCAAGACTCCTCTGTTACACCCATATGTTGGAAATGCAGGAACTACATCCATAAATTAATTTTGCCTTTGCAAAATGTTCATCTTGTACTGAAACAAAGGAGAAGCAAGAAACCAGTGAAGTATAGACCTGAGCATATTTTTTTTCTAAGCCTATTCAGGAGCAGTCATAACTATTTTATTTTCCCTAATAAGAGAATTTATTGGTGAGCTGGTGAATGACTTTTGCTCTGCTGAGACACAGCTTGCAGTGCTGGGTCCAGCTCTGAAGTTCTCAGAACAGGAGGGATATGGATTTCTTGGAGTGGGGCTGGAATAGAATAGAAACAACCAGGTGGGAAGAGACCTCCAAGATCATCCAGTCCAACTGATCACCCAGCCCTAGCCAGTCAATTAGACCATAGCACTTAAGTGCTTCATCCAGTCTTTTCTTGAACACCTCCAGGGACGGTGACTCCACCACCTCCCTGGGCAGCCCAATGCCAATCATTCTCTCTGGGAAGAACTTCCTCCTAACATCCAGCCTATACTTACCCTGGCACAACTTGAGACTGTGTCCCCTTGTTCTGTTGCTGGTTGCCTGGGAGAAGAGACCAAGCCCCACCCGGCTACAGCCTCCCTTCAGGTAGTTGTAGACAGCAATGGGGTCACCCCTGAGCCTTCTCCAGGCTAAACAAGTTAATTGGTGGGTGGGTGAAAGGTTCTGGGCTGTCTTTCCTTTATATGCCAAATGGCATCTCATAGAAGCGAAAAACACAGGAATGGGTGTCTTGTGATAGTCATCATTTTCTCCATGATCCTTAACCTCTCTAAAAACATGACAGATTCACCACATCTGTTTCACACACTTTTATGTACAGGTAGGGACTTTATTTGAAGGGTTTTTTAACTGGCATTTGAACCCAATCTGAAAGTGTCCATCTAATGGTGTAGGATGCTCTGAAGCTGTCTTGTAGACCCATAGAACCACAGAATTATTTTGGTTGGAAGAAAACTTTAAGATTATCAAGTCCAACCCTTAGTTAAGCATTGCCAGGTCACCACTAAACCATGTTATGTCAACACCACATCTATAACGCTTTTAAACCCCTCCCCCAGGGATAGGGACTCCACCATCCTGGACAGCCTGCTGCATGGCTTAAGAGCCCCATCCTTCAACCTCTGCTTAAGCAAGTAATTTGAAAGTTTCCAAGACAGAAATAAAGTATCCCAGAGATGGGTTTAGATCTCTTAAATCAATTGTATTGATCAAGCAGTGCTCCACTTAAAGTTCTGAGCCAGATAACCCTAATTTGTTTATAAAGGGGTCTCTTTGAAGGCAGTCTTAATTAAGTAGAAGGAAAAATAGCATGTCATTAAAGTGAATAGAGCAATATAGGCAACTAAATAAATATCCCATCACTGAAGACACATGCTGATGTTAAAGCTTTTCAAGAGAATGATTAGGGAATCACTAAATATAAAGGTATTTGTCCTTTGATCAAGGACTTCTGCTGAATCCCAGCCAGATAACAGACAGCTTCCTCATTTCCTCAATAGTGATCTTAACACAGGGTACTGCAAAATTCAGCCTAAAAATTGAGATTCATACTTTTGTTTCTGGCATACTGCCCAGTAAGGGTATCCATTGATGACTGGACTTGACAATTTTAGAGGTCTTTTCCAACCAAAACAATTCTATGATTCTATAATTCCCAGTGGGATGTCAAGGAGATGCTGTAATTCAGGGTAAGCCAAAAGTCCTGTGACTGGTGGGGGCTAGTGGAGTCAACTTTTGACTCAGAACATTTGCCTGTAAGCCCCCCCCCCCAGGATAAGCTAGATTGGAACTTAAAGGCAGTGCCTCACGCTGAGCTGTGTTAGCAGGAACGCGATTAAAAAGCCTTTTACCTCTCCCGTGCTGCCGCACTGTGTACAGTGGGAGGACAACCCTGCTACACCCTTTACACTCTACGGAAGAATACCATGGACTCAGAATCTGCACATGAGGAGAAACTGATTTACTATCAGAGTGCCAGAGCCTTGGAGCAGGCTGCCCAGACAGGTTATGGAGTCTCCTTCTCTGGCGATTCCAAACTCATTTTGGGCAATCTGCTGTAGGTGACACTGCTTTAGCAGGAAGGTTGAACTAGCTGATCTCCAAAGGTTCCTTTTAACTCCCACCATGTTGGGCTTCTGTGATCAAGATTTGTTACTTTTTTTCCTGTGTCTTCGAAGTTATCCATACCCTGTCTTCATTTTTCTGGCCAAGTTAGCTCAGAGGAGAGGAGAAGGAATGAATCACACACAGACAGCCAACCATGTGCTGGGCTGCATCAAGAGAAGTGTGGCCAGCAGGGCAAGGGAGGTGATTCTCCCCCTTTACTCTGCTCTTGTCAGACCCCACCTGGAGTACTGTGTGCAGTTCTGGAGCCTCCAACACAAGAAGGACATGGAACTGCTGGAGTGAGTCCAGAGGAGAGCCACGAAGATGATCAGAGGGCTGCAGCAGCTCTGATATGAGGACAGGCTGAGAGAGTTGGGGCTCTTCAGCCTGGAGAAGAGAAGGCTTNCTTGAGGTCCCTTCCAACCTAAACCATTCTATGACATTCAATTCCGCAGCTAGCTACTTATTGGGAATGCAATCCTGTAACCCTTACTCAAGGAAAACTGCTGTCCTTAGTGTGAGACGGTGAAAATGCTCTGGGATACTCTGACTCATTTTCATCTGGGTACTCATTATTTGAAGACTACATATCCAGTAAGTGCAAAAGTAGGGAGTTGTTTTTATGTTCCTGCTGGAGAATCCTCTCATCTTAGAAAGGCAGCTACAAGAAATAAAATCCTTTCCCATAAAGTCTGCTGAATTGCTTCCCAGCTACAAGAGCAGGCCATGGAGCTTTTGTTTCCATTTCTCTCATTAACTATTAATAACGATATATGCTCTTTGAAGTACACTCTGTTTACACATAAAGAGCACAAAGGAATGGCAGTGACAAGGCGCAAGGTAAAGCTGGATTTCTAAACAACCCATTTTAAAATGTTGCAGCTATAGGCAAAACAATGTGAGGAAAAAAAAATGTTGGTCACTTGGGGATCTGCTGGTGACTCTGGCAACTATCAGAAGATGGCTGACTAGGTTAGATGAAAATCACCAGAGCACAGGATGAAATCTTCATGAGAAGTGAATTTTAAGCATTGATGACCATCTTTTCTTACAAACCAGTGAAAAAAAAAGAATAAGTTACTGCACTGGCAGACTGGCGTCACTGGTGAGGCCACATCTGGAGTACTGTGTTCAGTTCTGGGGCCCCCAGTTCAAGAGGGACCTGGAACTGCTTGAGAGTGTCCAGTGGAGAGGCACAAAGATGATTAAGGGAATGGGACATCTCTCTTACAAGGACAGCCTAAGGTAGCTGGGGCTCTTTAGCTTGGAGAAGGGGAGACAGAGGTGACCTCATCAATGTTTACAAATATGTAAAGGGTGAGCGCCAGGAGGATGGAGCCAGGCACTGCTTGGTGATGCCTGATGACAGGACAAGGGGCAATGGGTGGAAGCTGAGGCATAAGAAGTTTTATTTAAACATGAGGAGGAATTTTTTCACTGTGCAGGTGGCAGAACACTGGAACAGGCTGTCCAGGGGGGTTGTAGAGTTTCTCTCTCTGGAGATATTCAAGACCTGCCTGGATGTGTTCCTGTGTGATCTGGTATAGGTGGTCCTGCTCTGGCAGGAGGGTTGGACAAGATGATCTTTGAAGGTCCCTTGCAGCCCCTGACATTCTGTGATTCTCTGACATCTGGTGACACAAATGGGAGCTTTATGACTATGTTGTCCAATGACAGGACAAGGGGCAACAGAGACAAATTGGAACACAGGAGTTTCCATGCAAACAGAAGGAAGAAGGTTTTGATTTTGAGGTTGGCAGAGCCCTGGAGCAGGCTGTACAGAGAGGTTTTGGTGCCTCCTTCTTTGGAGAGATTCCAACCTTGCCTGGATGTGTTCCTGGGTGATTTGTTATAGGTGATTCTATTCTATCGGGGGATTGGACTAGATGACCTTCAGAGGTCTAGTTGACTGGATAGGGCTGGGTGTTAGGTTGGACTGCATGATCTTGGAGGTCTCTTCCAACCTGGTTGACTCTATTCTATTCTATATTAGGTCCATTCCAACCTCCACCATGCTGGGGTTCTGTGATTCTGTGCCTAGCAATATCCATACCTTGTGCCATCAAAATTCAGCTCCATTCTTTTAATGAGACTAGCGTCATCTGCAAGGATCACACTATCCAACACATGGTCACACTTTGCTATTAGGTTCAAGGAAAGTTTTAGCTCACAGGCAGATTGTGGTTAATGAACAGTCCCCTCTGAGAGAAGATCTTCTCAATTCTGATCAGTATCTAAAGGGCAGAAAGCAAGAGGCTGGGGCCAGACTCTCTTCAGTTGTGTTCAGCAACAGGACAAGAGGCAATAGGCACAAATTGAAGCAGAGGGGATTCCATCTGAACATGAGGGGAAATTTTGTCTTGAGGGTGCCAGCGCCCTGGAGCGGAGGTGAAACTGACTGGCCTGTAGTTCCCTGGCTCCTCCTCCCTACCCTTTCTGAAAATGGGAGTTATGTTTCCCTGTTTCCTGTCAGTGGGGACTGCACCACACTGCCATGACTTTTGGAATATAATAGAGAGGGGTTTAGCAACCTCATCTGCCAGTTCCCTCAGTACCTGTGGGTGTATCCCATCGAGTCCTGTAGACTTGAACACTTTCAGGTTCTTCAGGTGATCACGAACCTGATCTTCACTTATGATGGGCAGCTCTTCCTTCCAGTCCCTGCCATTATCTTCCATGGCTCCAGGAGTGTGGCTGTAGGCCTTTGCAGTGAAGACTGAGGTAAAGAAGTCGTTGAGAACCTCAGCCTTTTTCCATGTCACTTGTGACCATTTCACTTGTTTCCTTTCTGAGGGGGCCCACACCTTCCCTAGTCTTTACCATTAATATACCTGCAGAAATTCTTGGTGTTCCTTTGATTTCCCTGGCTAGATTCAATTCAGACTCTGCCTTGGCTTTCCTAACCAGATCTCTAGCTGCTCAGGCAGCTTCCTTATATACCCCCATTCCAGCTGTCCTTTCTTCCACTCCTTGTAGAGTTTTTTGTGTGACAGCATATCCAGGAGCTCCTTGCTCAGGCAGGCCTTCTAACATTCTTCCCTGCTTTCCTCTTTGTTGGCATGCATTGCTCCTGGAAACAGAGGAGGCACTCCTTGAATAGTGACCAGCTGTCCTGGGCCCCTCTTCCCTCTATGGCTTTGTCCCATGATACTTTGGCCAGCAGATCCTTAAAGCGATCAAAGTCTGCATGCCTGTAAGCTTGGAATACCTCCTCCTAGTTGCCCTGAGGACCTTAAATTCAACTGTGTCATGGTCACTGCAACCAAGGCTGTCCCTGAGCCTCACATCAGTCACCTGCCCTTCCCTGTTGGTGAGAACAAGGTCCAACATAGCACCTTTTCTTGTTGGTTCCTCTACCATTTGGAAGAGGAAGTTGTCATCTATGCAATCCAGGAACGTCCTGGATTGCTGATGCCTTGCTGTGTTGTGCCTCCAGCAGATGAGAGGGTGGTTGAAATCCCCCATGAGGACCAGGGCTTGTGACCTGCAAGCCACTTCTATTTGCCGGTGAAGGGCCTCATATGTTTGGTTCTGCTGGTCAGGAGCCTGTAGCAGACCCTTACAGTAACTTCATCCTGCCCTGTCTTCCCTTTAATTTTAACCCATACACTCTCAACCAGCTCAGCATCCTTCCCCAGGTGGAGCTCCACTGATTCTACTGGTCACTGATACAGAGGGCAACGCCTCCTCCTTTCCTTCCTTGCCTATCCTTCCTGAAGAGCTTGTACCCACTTATCCCTACATTCCCATCGTGGGAATCATCCCACCAAGTTACAGTAATATCCACTATGTCATGGCATTCCAGCAGCACAGTGGCCCTTAATTCATCCTGTTTGTTGCCCAAGCTCTGTGCATTTGCATAGAGGCAATTCAGCTGGGCTGGCCCTGTTGACCTCTTGTGCCAAGTCCCCTTGATCTCTTCAGATCGTTCTGGTGCATCATCCCTGGCTTGCTTCAGGGCAGCAAGTCGAGGGCCCTCATTAGCTCTCCATCCTCTGTGTCCAGTGAGCTGCCCCACTGTTTGTCACCAGCCAGCAGGAGACTATTAACTCCTTCCTCCTTTGAATATAGTTTAAAGCCCTATCAACGAGCCCTGCCAATTCCTGCCCCAGGATCCTTTCCCTGCTCTGGGACAAGTGAATCCCATTCGTTGTTTGTAGCTCTGGTGCCTTGTAAACTGAGCTGTGGTTGTAGAATCTAAATCCCTGCCGATGACACCAGCCCCGGAGACATGAATTGAGCTGTTGGCATTTCCTACATGTTCCCTTGTCCATCGCTGATGTTAGAGGGATAGAGGAGAACACAACTTGAGCTCCTGATCCCTTTAGCAGCTGCCCTAAGGTCCTGAAGTCTCTTTTAATTGATTGTGAGCCTCTCATAGTTGCATTGTAGTTACCCACTTGAAAGACCAGAAGTGGGTAGTGGTCTGAAGGCCTCATGAGGTTGGGGATTTTACCTACAATGTCCCTTACCTGGGCACCAGGGAGGCAGCAGACCTCTCTATGAAGTGGGTTTGATCTGCCTATTGAGCCCTCTGCTCCCTTCAGTAGGGAGTCTCCTATAATAGTGGTCCTTCAAGGTTTCTATTCAGGATCAGTTTTCATAGTAGCATAGTATCATAGTAGCATCAGGGTTGGAAGAGACCTCACAGATCATCAAGTCCAACCCTTCACCACAGAGCTCAAGGCTAGACCATGGCACCAAGTGCCACGTCCAATCCTGCCTTGAACAGCTCCAGGGACGGCGACTCCACCACCTCCCTGGGCAGCCCATTCCAGTNNCACGCTCAAGCATCTCAATGTCCCTTCTAAACTGGGGGGCCCAGAACTGAACACAGTACTCAAGGTGTGGTCTAACCAGTGCAGAGTACAGGGGCAGAATGACCTCCCTGCTCCTGCTGGCCACACCATTCCTGATGCAGGCCAGGATGGCCTGAGGCAACCTGTCTTTGGTGCAGTTTCTGGGCTTTTTGAGTCCTCACCCTTGCTGACAACCTGTTCCTCTTGCAGAGCCTCACACCTATTCTGCAAGTGCACTGTGGGCAGTGTGCATCTTAAAGTAGCGTGCTTGCTCCCTTTGCATTTGTTCTGTTCCCATTGACCTTGCTCCTGTGGGTTACTACTTGGAGGCTGAGAGACTTGCAGATGGGAGGGAATCAGACCTTCTGCTCCACTAAGAGTTAACCCTAGTTCAGTTTTTTTTCTGGGGGGACTAGATTATGGAAATAGTCAATTTCCCTTTCACAGTCTCTTATAGTTTGTAGTCTTATAGTTCGTGGTCTTTCCACCTCTTCTTTTAGTTCAGCCACCATATTCATCAGATCCCTGAACTGTTCACATCTAACTCAGCTGTTGTCCCTGCCACCCTCCATATCAAGCACCCTCTGCAACCAGCTGCCTGAACATCTGCATGCTTGTGTGTGGCCTCTGTTTGGGTGCCCACTGTTTTTCTACTAGCCTTCGCCCGAGCAGTAACCGTGTCTTTGAGTAACGGCCCTGTCCTCCCCGCCGTTTGTGTGGTGTTTTCCCTCCCCGCCTGTCAGCGAGCAGCCGCCGCCGCCTCCTCTCCTCAGAGCCACGCGTTGGGCCCGGTTCGGTTGTGGCGCGGTTTCCGCGGCAACCCCTCCCCTGCTACCTCACTGCGCCCGGGCACGTAGGTAACCCGGGCCTGCCGCCCCTCCTCCATCGCAAGAAACCTCTAACGTCTCCTCACAGGAAAAATCTGTCCCCTGGTGTTGACCAAGGAGCTGGTGCTTTTGTAGAGCTCAGGCGTCCATACCTTATGGTCTGCTCAGCCTGATTTTGCCAAGTTCTGATTCAGTAGGTACAAGAGTGAGCAAATTGGTGTGATGGTTTGGGTGTTCCCTGACACCCCACCACCCCCACACGGGAAATCACCCAGACTAGACTCAGCCGGCTCTGGAAATTGGATGAAGCTTATTATTTACAGCTTAGCTCAATATACAAGCAGATATACTCCCAGGCTGGATGAGGCCTTGAGCAACATGCTCTAGTGGGAGGTGTCCCTGCCTATGGCAGGGGGTTGGAGCTGGATGATCCTTGAGGTCCCTTCCAACCTGAACCATTATATATTTACAGTATATACAGTTATATACAGAAATAGACAAGGTGAAAGGGAATGCAGAAGCACAACAGCCCTCTCAGAACCCTGAGTCCCCAGGAGGGGCTCCCAACTACCCTTCCACCTTCTCCCCCTACCCCTCTCAACCTTACCCCAGTCCCAAGGAAGAATGGAGGTTAGGCCAGGGGGGTTAAGAAGCAAAGTGGATTAATCAGAGAGAGAGCAGAGAGGCTAAAGAGAAAATGCAGGTCGTCCAGTTCCCCCAGAAGAAGCAGCAACTCCCTTATCTATGTTTGGATTCTTGTTCTTATACATCTCAGCAAGCCTAGGAGTGAGGTAGGTATCACCATTGTTTTTTTTCTCTTTCACAGCTTGTGATCTAGTCCTTCTCACCAAAACATTCTAGCTAGGCTCAAACTAGCACAATTAGGAGCAGGGAAGTTACACACAGGAAAGGAACTGCAGATAGCAACAGGTTTTCCTCAAGTTTTGGGGTTTTTTTGTATTTGTTTCTTTCCTGTTCTAAGAGTCTCGAGAGTTGTGAATGTTCCCCAAACAGGGGAATTAGTTAAGTTCTACTAGAAAGGCAGGAAGACCAATGTTATGTTTGCTAGAAGATAAAAATGTATATTAAAGGAAATTAATTGGTAGGAATTTAATCTATGATTATTTGGGATATAATTTTAAAAGTAAACAAGAAATAAAGAGGGGAAATGCTAAAGGGTGGAGGGAAACAGTCAGAGACAGAGGCAGTCTTCTGTAACTGGGAGTGAAATGGTTTCACTGAAGCTAATTGTATGTTGCCTTCTCATCTCCTGCTTCTCAGAGACCTCTTCAGGAACGAGCTCTGTGAAAGTCACCAGAAAGGTAAGACTAAATCTCCTGTGGCAAGGCGCATGGGTGTTAGGGAACTGTGTCCTGGGCTGCATCAACAGGAGCATGGCCAGCAGGGCAAGGGAGGGGATTCTCCTCCCCTTTACTCTGCTCCCGTCTGTGGTACCATTCTGGAGCCCCAAGACAAGGACATTGAACTGTTGGAGTTCAGAGGAGGGCCATGAAGATGATCAGAGGCCTGGAGCACCTCTGCTATGAGGACAGGGTATGAGAGTTAGGGCTTTTCAGCCTGGAGAAGAGAAGGCTTCGAGGAGACCTTAGAGTGGCTTTCCAGTATCTGAAGGGGGCCTACAGGAAGGCTGGGGAGGGACTATTTACAAGGTCTAGTAATGACAGGACAAGGGGTAATGGGTTTAAACTGGAAGAGGGGAGATCTAAACTAAATGTTAGGAAGAAATTCTTTACATTGAGGGTGGTGAGACACTGGAACAGGTTTTCCAGGGAGGTTGTGGATGCTCTTTCCCTTGGAGGTGCTCAAGGTCAGTTGGATGACGCCTTGAGAGACCTGTTCTAGTGGGAGGTGTCCCTGCCTATGGCGGGGGGTTGGAACTGGATGATCTTTGAGGTCCCTTCCAACCTAAACCATTCTATGATATGTCAGTGCAGTCCCTCTTGCAGGTCTCTCCCAGACAGCACTTGAACTGATTGTCTAGGCATCAGCCAATACTGGTGATGCTTGAGTGAAATTTCTAATGCTGAAACATCTGGGCGTCATCCCTGTAATAAAACTCAAAGATGATTCCATGTCAATCCTTTTATGAAGGTACAAGCAAGAGAAGACTCATAATTATTTAGTGTGATCTTCCTGTCTACAGTCTTCCACAGTTTATGTGAATAAAAGACATGGAAAAGCATCTGCACAATAATTCAACAGCTTCTTCATGACTGTTTATTTTCTAATGCAGAATGCAGCCAAACAAAAAACCCAAACTTACTTCTAGACCTTGAACTGAATCATAGAATGGTTTCATTTGGAAGAGATTTTAAACATCATTTAGTTTCACCCCCTATGCCATGGATGGGGACCTCCTACCAGACAGGTTTGCACAAAGCTGTGTCCAACCTGTCTTTCAACACCTCTAAGGGTAGAGCTTCCATGGCTTCTCTGGACAACCTGTTCCAATGTCTCACCTTCCTCACTGTAAAGAATCTTTTCCTGATACCCAGTCTGAATCTCCTTTTTCTCAGCTCAAAGCCATCCCCCCCCTTGGCCTGTCACTGTAAGTCCTTGTAAAAAGCCCCTCCCCAGCTCTCCTGTTCTCCCTTTCAGGTACTGAAAGGCTGTTACAAGGTCATGGAATTGTAGAATGGTTTGAATAGGAAGGGATGGAAGGAGCACTTCCTGGGCCTTGAGCAACCTGGTCTAGTGGAAGGCACCCCTGCTCATGGCAGGGGCCTTGAAACTAGATAATCTTTAAGGTCTCTTCCTGCCTAAACCATTCCATCATTCTATGAAAACCCATTCTCAAGGGCGGGCATCACTGCCAGGAACACACACTGTGTTGCCTAAGAGTCAAAGGAATCTCACCAGCTTGACAAGAATTTTCTGCTAGTGACTGGATTTGTGGCTGCACCTCCAGGAAAGCATTAAAATCCTCTTGGGAAAAGTAGCAGCAGCAGTAACCATGGTGGCTGCCCTGGCTGCATCAGCTCTGACAGGGCACATCAGGATAGCTGCCTGGGATGGAGTGCAGAGGAGCTGAGCTGTCTCGGCAGCTTGGTGGGTAATAGGACGCAATAAACATGTCAGCCTTTACAAGCTCTGCTTGTCTCAGAGTTCTCACTGCCCGTGCCAGCAAGGTTTAGCCGTTTGGAAGTGGAATCACTGAGTTACAGAGGGCTCTGTTTTTGCTCATGAGTTTTCCTTGTGGGTCACTGCAGCCTCCTGTGCTATCGGTGCCAAGTCTAAGATTTCACTGCATAAGTTCAGGATGAAACTTGGCGAAGCGATGCTGCTTTCTGGATGTATTCCTGGGTACTCAGCTGGGTAACCAGAGCACAGGAGAAAAGGTGATGAAAGAAATGCATCTCATAGGTCAAATCTTGGCCACTGAAGTTAATGGCAGAAAGCTCTTTGACTTTCCTTTTGCTGTATCAGTGGAGTCAGGATTTGATCAGGAGGGAACTGAACTTTGTACCTCAGGTTTAAACTAAAAAAATCAAACGAATAAGAGTTTCCCTTTGTTGTTGCACTCCACTGAAAACAATGAGAATACTTTGAAGAGAACAATTAACAGAAAGTGCTCCTTAGTGTCTGACTGATGGCTGGGCTGAAGAAAAACACTGGATTTTTTTGGTTCATTGAGGTTAACTGTGCCTCATTCAAATAACTTAAAAATTACATTATCTACTTTTGTTACTCCTTTCTTACTGTAACTTTTTAGCATGTAATGTAGTTCTTGTTTCTGTAAGTATGGAAGTCTCATCTTACGGCTTACTGGACAAAAAAATAGTTTGAAAACAGGAAATAAGAGATTCAAAGACATTGATTATTTCTACAAAGTGTGTTATTATTCCATTTTCTCCTTGATGTACCTCTTTTTCTTATATTAGAAATGTAACTGAAGTTTCAAAATCCTAACAGAATTGTTACATCAGACAGTTTTTTTTTTTTTTTCAGTAACTGTAAGATATATATTAATTGTGGGTAATACAGAGCTTGAAAATGTTAAGCAGACTTGTGAATGAGGAAAGAATGATGCACAGCTCACCAGTTTCACCAGTGCAGGGTGTAAAACTATCCTTTTGAAAGTCTTTTTATACTTATGTCACAGAATCACAGAAACATTCAGGTTGGAAAAGACCCTGAGGATCACCAAGTGAAACCACTGAACCATATCTCCATGTCCTTTAAAAGGAAGGAAGGAAAATACTCAATTTCTGGTTTAGGAATGGTACTCAGAAAAAAAAAAAACAGGTTTAATGCTAAGCTAAACTTGAATTGCATGTTCTACATTGTTGAGAAATTAGCATTATTTTCTAATTGTAGACTTAAAACTGAACACTCGGAGCAAGTAGTCTAGAGCCCTCAATCTATACATACTGCATCTATGAATGGGGTTGACTGATGGTTGCCCTCCTAGAGATATTCCAGTGAGGGAAGCAGCTGTTAAAATCCTCTAAAACATTCACATGGTTTACCAAGGCTTTTGAAGCTACCTAACTTACAGCTTAGTGCTACTCTCAGAATCAATTTTGTTTCTCTTGTTTGGACACAGCATGACCTGGACAGGCTGGAGAGGTGGGCACAAGCCAACCTCATGAGGTTCAGCAAGACCAAGTGCAAGGCCCTGCATCTGGGTCGGTACAATCCCAAGCACAAATACAGGCTGGACAGCGTCTGGCTGGAGAGCAGCCCTGAGGAGAGTGACTTGGGAGTGTTGGTGGACAAGAAGCTCAGTATGAGCCAGCAGTGTGCACTTGCAGCCTGGAGGGGCAACCAGCTCCTGGGCTGCATCAGAAGTGTGGCCAGCAGGGTGAGGGAGGTGATTTTTCCGCTGTGCTCTGATGAGACCCCACCTGGAATACTGCATCCAGTTCTGGAGCCCCCATTACAAGAAGGATGTGAACATGCTGGAGCATGTCCAGAGTAGGCCCACGAGGACGATCAGAGGGCTGGAGCAGCTCTGCTATGAGGACAGACTGAAAGAGTTGGGGCTGTTCAGTCTGGAGAAGAGGAGGCTCCCAGGTGACCTTATTGTGTCCTTTCCGTATCTGAAGAGGGCTTATAAAAAAGCTGGGGAGGGACTTTTTAGGGTTTTGGGGGTTGACAGGACTAGAGGGAATGGAGTGAAGCTGGAGATGGTTAGGTTCAGGCTGGACATGAGGAGGAAGTTCTTCATCATGAGAGTGGTGAGAGCCTGGAATGGGTTGCCCAGGGAGGTCGTTGAGGCTCCATGCCTGGAGGTGTTTAAGGCCAGGCTGGATGGGGCTCAGGGCAGGCTGATCTAGGGTAGAGTGTCCCTGCCCATGACAGGGGAGTTGGAACTAGATGATCCTTGTTGTCCCTTCCAACCCTGACTGATTCTGTAATGCCTACACCTTTGTTTTGTTCACTCACCTAGGTAACAAACAAGTTTTTCTGCCTGATTTTCTCATTAATGGCTGTGTCAAACATCCTATCTCCTGCTACATAATCCCATTTTTAAAATAATTGGGAAAATGATGTTGTGCAATTAGCATTCAGAGATCTGCTTTAATCCTTATGACTCTAGGTCAGTTCAGAAGTAATTTCCATTGGTCACTAATTATTGGGGTTGGAGGGAGCAGAGGGGGTTTGGGTGTTACACAATCCTGCAGTATCACCTCCTGCTGCCACCGACTTGGCCCAGCGGCTCCATGCGGCAGGGAAAAAGATCTTCCAGAAAACACAAACTTGCCAATGACTCGCTTGGCAGAGCTCTTCCCTTTGATTTATTTCAGATGTAAGGATCTGATCTTGCACCTTTTAGAGCTGCAGTGACTTTAGCAATTTATTTCATTGGAGGCAAGACTGGAGCTTAAATCCTGGGTTAATGCAGACTGACAGTGGTTGGAACTGGGCTCATTAGAGTTTCTGTGGCTCTTCCATGTGTGTCTGTGTGCATGCATGTGTGAAACTGGAGTGCTAATGTTAATACCTTGGCCACATCCCAATTTCAGTAATACCACATGAGTAAAATTCACCCTGAAGCCTCAGCTGGAATAGTGCTTCACAGCCAGACTTGTCATGCCTAGTGATAAGTGACTCATTTGTGGCACTGCAGAAGTGGATACTTCCCTGTGAGATCTTCTCTTTAGTTTATCAGGATAATCACCTGGCAAAAAGCAACAGTCACAAGAAATGTCCAAGTAAACAAATGAGAGCAGACCTCATTAAGGTTGGAAATATCTTTATAAAACCATCCTGAGTGTGGATAGATGGAGATTTTTATCACTATGCAAATGGCTGTTATGTACAAGTCTAACAGGCTGCAGTGACGATGAATCATTTAAATTAACTTAATCACTGCATATTCTGTTACGGGATTATCTGTGAATGTCATTTAGTATCACTGCTAGTGGGTGACATGTTTTGAAACTCAGAAGATGTGAAGTTTACATCTGAGAGAGAAGCAAAATCCTGGAAGTGCAACAGCCTGGCTTTTTAGTTCGGAGGCTTCATTTGATAACTCCTTGAAGAAAAAGAATGAGTGTTGGGATTTATGTTTTCACTTCATTGTGTTCCACAATTCATTTTGAGAAAGTAGGGCAATTCCAAGCAGAGCAACTTAAGATGTATAAGTAGATCCATTTGTAACTTGTTGCTTGTGCACTTTCTGGTATCATGGCACTTTGGGGCATGATTTAGTGGGCATGGCAGTGTTGCATTGACAGTTTGGCTTGATGATCTTAGTGGTCTTTTCCAACCTTCATGATTATGTGATTCTATGATTCAATTACACACGTGATGATCTTATAAATGTTTAACAATATCCAAAGGGTTAGGGGTAAGAGGATGGGACTAGACTCTTTTCAGTGGTGCCCACCAACAGGATAAAGAGCAATAGAAGGTTCCATCTAAATATGAGGAGAAAATTCTTTGCTGTGAAGGTGCTGGAGCCCTGGAGCAGGCTGCCCAGAGAGGTTGTGGTGTCTCCTCTGGAGAGATTCCAAACCCACTCGAAAATTTTGATCTTGTGCAACCTGTTGTGGGTGACCCTATTTCAGCAAGAGAGTTGGACTAGATGATCTCAAGTGGTGTCTTTCAGCTCCCACCAGGATGGGATTCTGATATTGCTGAGTTCATGCACACCTCTCTCATTCACCTCATCTAACAAAATTCATCAGGATTGTGCTGTACAGCTTTGTTTCTCAAATGCTTCACCCAACCAATCTCACAGTTAAGAACCCTGGCAAGGTAACTGGACATTCTACACCACTTAACTGCTGCTAAGCTCCTGAGTTGGAAGTCACACCACTGAGAAGTCCCACTAACTCCCATTTAATTGAACTAGCTAATGCAAGGATTTGGTGGATCAGCTTGGGCAATATTCCTTAATGATATAAGGTAGCACAGGAGGACAGACCATGAAGCAGAGGGTTGAACTGGGATGCTTAATGAGACACTGGGCTTCAGTTTATCTCCTCACACAGGGATTTTTTTTATTGACAGAAAGAGCATGAATGAAAGGCTGGGAAATAAAGTGAATATGGCAGCTATTCAGATCCCCTTGGCTGCAGCTCACATGGTTAGATGACCATACTGTCCTCAAGTAACCAGTGGCTTCCAGGAACCTTCTGCATTATCTCTTTCCCCAGCTGGATTTAAAATTCAATGATTTGAACTCAGGACCCTGAGCTGTAAAACAAGCTAATAGGTCAGGGGACAGCAGGCACAAACTGGAACCCAGGAAGTTTGATCTGAACAAGAGAAGTCTTTGCTGTGAAGGTGCCAGAGCCCTGTAGCAGGCTGCCCAGAGAGGTCATGGAGTCTCCTTCTCCCAAGAAGTTCCAAACCTACCTGGACGTTGTGATCCTGGGAAACCTGCTGTGGATAGTCCTGCGGTAGCAGGGTGGGGGTTGAAGTAGATGATCTCCAGGGGGGCCTTCCAACCTTTACCATGATGGGATTCTGTGAACTCATCCTTCTGACTCCATCTTCTTTTTCCTCTGCTAGTAATTTTCCACTGAGCACCCCTCTCCACATGCTCTTCTAACTTGTTGCGTAGCCCAGTGGGTTTATGTAAAATGGACTTAATCCTCTCAGAGCCACATCTCTGTGCCAGTGCCTGTAAGGAAAGAATGCAGATCCATGCTCATGATATTCCCAGCTACTAGAGATATGCTTTGGATGGCAGTGTGTAAACTCAGCAGCTCAATGCAGTCTCTCTACCTATGTAATTTTATTACTATCGTGGCAGTGAGGCTGATTTGGGTTTAGCATGCCTTGAGAAGGAAGAGGAGAGCCCAGATGAAAGAAAATACAAGGGGTAGGTGTGTGCAGCAGCTGCTGCTCCACTCAGTCTCTGTCTGAGCATGGACATCAGCAGATCTGCAGAAGAACATGACTTCTGGCTTAAAGATAAGACAGTGAAGTGATATTAAACATCTTTAAGATGAAGATGGTGAGAGAAGAGTTTTCACAGAATCTCAGAATAGTTAGGGTTGGAAAGAACCTCTGGAGATCATCTAGTCAAAACTACTTGCTGAAACAGCGCCACCTATGGCAGGTTGCCCAGGATCACAATGTCCAGGTGGGTTTGGAATCTCTCCAGAGAAGATTCCACCCTGCTCCAGGGCTCCACCCTTTCAAAGTAAAGAAATTCCTCCTCCTGTTCAGCTGTAACCTCCTGGGTTCCAGTTTTACATGTTGCCCTGTGTCCTATCAGCTTGTTTCACAGCTCAGGGTCCTGGAGAGATGCTGAACATCTACTACCAAGATCAGAGGGTTTAAGGCACAGCCTCAAACTCATTGTGGAAACTGATAAAGCTGGTTCACACTCAGGTTTTTATTACTGGTGATCACATAACACACTTCTAAACCTATCGAAAAACATTAAAGTCCTACTGCTGCACTTCTTTATGGCTTGAAAACTGAAGTAAATTTGCATGCAAATTAGGTGCAGCCCTCAAGCGCTTGGAAATTTGCCACTGCAGCCTTCACTATTGCCTCTTGAGTAGATCATCATTTATGAGAAAGACATCAGTCATCCCACAGTACTGGAGCAGGATAATTTCCCTGCATGAGGTACATAAAGATGGCACTGCACTTTCAGCAGACAACAGCCCTCAGTCCTCCACCAGAAGCCAAGAGAGGAAACAGTCCTGCTGTCAGGGTTTGGTTGCTTTTCTAGGCAGCTGAGTAACAGCAGAAATTTGATTTATAGGACTAAAATGATAGTGGGAGGGTGGTGTGTGGTTGAGCTGAAATTCAGCAGTCTCAGGTACGTGTGGTTGGATCCTTGGATAAAAAGTGGAATTTAACTGTGTTGCGTATGTTCCCTATTACAGCTTATCGCAAATGTTGTGTTTCTCCCAACATCACTCACTTACTGGTTCCATTTATCTGTCTGTAAAGAGTATTATGGAGAAAAAGAATTCCTGGGGTCGTCAATCCCGTAATAACTGGTCATCCCTACAAAAATATTTGGGTGTCATAGAACCACTAAGATGGGAAGAAACTTTAGAGATCTCAGAGGTCTTTTGCAACTTTAATGATTCTATGATTCCACGACCTCTAACGTCAAGTCCAAGCCTTCCAATGCCACCATGCCCACTAAATGTCCCAAAGTGCCATGTCTAAATGTTATTTGAACACCTCCAGGGATGGTGACTCCCCCACCTCCATGGGCAGTCTGTTCCAATGCCTGGCTACTCTTTCAGTAAAGAAAATTTTCCTAATACCTAACCTAAACTTTACTTGGCAAAATTTGAGGCCATTTCTTCTCATCCTAATGCTTGTTAATTGAGAGAAGACATTAAGTCTTACCTCACTCCAACTTTCTTTCAGGCAGTTGTAGAGAGCAATGAGGTTCTCCCCTCAGCTTCCTTTTTTCCAGGTTAAACAACCCCAGTTCTCTCAGTTGAAAATACTATGTAATATTCACTACAATTGCTTGTTCCCATAAATTCCCATTGTTTCCTGCTTGATTTCTTATTTTAGTGAAATGTTAATAATGCAGCAGTGGACAGAAAAGGTCGATAACAAAGTAATGTGTATTTATGGGATATATGTCCAAATGATCCTTAGTGCATGCTTATTTGAAAACAAATAGGTGTATTGATTGCAGCAGCTATGAAACAAAATGGAATTTCAGCACGTGGTGATAGCTGATAATTACTGAGAAGCCATTTTTTTGGTTGTTGTTAATATAGCAACTAATCCATTTTTTAGCTCCTTTGTATGGGTAATGTTTTCCAGAGGGTTCTGTATCAGTCTGAAAATTCCACCCCTGATGAAAATCCAATATCTATCCCTATTTCCCATTACAGTGATATTTACATCATCCCGTTTCAACACAGTCAATATCAGTCTGAAAGAGGTTTTGAATGGCATTTAATGTAGTCACATTGCAACACTCCATTTAGACCCCACAATCTTCTGCCATGGGAAAAGCAATAGGACCCACTTCCATGAGCTGCATGTAGTTGATGTTCAGAGGTGAATTAGTTGGGAATGATCTGATAAGGCAGGAATTATAAAATTATGCTATATCCAAAACTAGTTAAATGTTATTTACAGGTTCTAATTTGGTTGGGTATTTTTCACAAGGATGCTTATGGGAAATTTCGACAGTTTAGGAAAGTCAGCAAACCAAAAAGGCTAAGCCACAAGATGGCTTTCTGTCACTTAGAAATCAGAGGCAGAGCAGAGAGCCTAGGGAAAGGCTGATTTACTCACAATGACGGAGTTTGGAGGAGTTTGGAAACAATCTCTGGATTTCCTTTGAGGCAGCCCCTGGAAACTGCAAGTTATAATCCAGTTGTGGAATCATGCAGCATAAGTCTAACGCAAATGGAACCTGACAAAGTCAAAGTGTCTGCAGACACAGCTTTCACGAGGCAGCTCTCATGGAGCAGCACTGCCCTAGCACAGTGCAGGGAAACACATATTGCTGGTATGTCCAGTGAACAGTGGCAGTTTATGGCAGAGGCAGGGTCCTTCTAGCTTGGGGGTAGTAAGCAGGAAGCCAGGGTAGGCTGGTTCAAGGAGAAGCCAGGTCTGGGTGCCACAGGCAACTTTCTCAAATGGACCTAATGGGCTTGCTGGACTTACAGACTTGCGGGACCTGGGGGACTTGTGGTACTGCGCATGCTTTCTGGTCACTCTAAGTCTTTCCTAGACGATGCGTCCAGTGCCAATATATACTGGGTACAAAGAATCCAGCCAATCACAGTCCTAGAGGCCAGCGTGGGCTCTCCCATGAATGGGTACACTTGTGAGAGCAGAAGGAATAGGACACCTTTTGCTGTTCCCCATTCAAGCCCATAACACAGGGAAAAGCAGTTTTGTGCTTTCATCTTCCCCCATTCAAACCTCCACTGATGGAGGAGGGGGAGGGGAGTTTGGATTGCCCCACTACAATAGGGAAGAAAATACAACAGTTCTCTTAAGTTTTGGAGGTGAAGTCTCTCGTGGTGGTATTTGTTGGGTAAATGAATGAAAGCTATTTGCAAGATGAATAAAAGGATAAAGAAACAATGGAAGAAACCCAAGCCAAACCAAAGTGTGCATGTATTAATATAGCTTTGAATAGAATAGAATCAATCAGGTTGGAAGAGACCTCCAAGATCATCCACTCCAACCTATCACCCTGCCCTATCCAATCAACTAGACCATGGCACTAAGTGCCTCATCCAGTCTTTTCCTGAACACCCCCAAGGACGGTGACTCCACCACCTCCCTGGGCAGCCCATTCCAATGCCAATCACTCTCTCTGGCAAGAACTTCCTCCTAACATCCAGCCTATACTTCCCTCGGCACAACTTGAGGCTGTGTCCCCTTGTTCTGTTGCTGGTTGCCTGGGAGAAGAGACCAACCCCCACCTGGCTACAACCACCCTTCAGGTAGTGAGGGACAGTTATCAGACTAACAGGTTCTTTTCTGTGATTTGATGCACTCTGATCGGTAATCAAACAAGTCTGAGGATGTGTTCACTCTCCAGAGTGTAACTGTGCTGGTTTGAGGCTAATTGGAATATTTTAACAAAAGAAATTAGATCACTGGTTGTGAAAAGAAAATAATGATGAAATCTCATTCATTGGTTTGCTGAGAGGGATAAAAAGCCAAAGTGTCAACAATTTGTCCCGCTCTGGTCTGTGATGCTTCTTCTTCATTCTGCTTTAATATCTCTCCTCTAATCTCTAATCCAACACATAACAATATAAGCTTTGCTCATTATTTTGTTTGTCTGTCTGGGAAAGTAGAGGGAGAAAGAGAGGGTAGCTTTGAGCCCTTCTGGGCAGTCTCCTTTGTCCAAGAGGGAGTTCAAATTTCTGTGTTACTTCTAGTTTCTGTGTAATTATAAATACTTGTAGATATATTGTGTATATGTGTTTGTAAATTTTGCCGTGCTGTGATATAGCACCGTCTTACTTCTGAGCTCTCTGAGCTAGTCTGGTAAACTTCAACAGTGGAGGGGAGGAAAAGTTCCTAACCTACCACAGTGACATACCCAAAATGTAACACAGAGCATCCTTTACCTGCCTTTATCCATTAGTCTTATGATCCCTTTCAGTTAGGTCACAGCTAAGATCACAGTATCTTCTCCTGCAGGCATTTTTAAAGTGCTATTAGAGACATAAAATCTATAGCCATCTGTCCCTTGGCTTCTTTTAAAATTCATCAAGTGTTTTGTAGTTGTGATCATCTATATTAAGAACCTCCAAACTACTAACCTATAAAGTTCAATCTCATTTAATTGCCCGCCTGCAGCACCGGAAAGCAAAAAGTTGAACTATTTATTCCTTTATAAACTTTTTCTCCACAGCACATCCAACTTTCTAGGTTTCAGGCCAGCTGTTTTAATATCTGCCAGTCTAAAATGAATGCAGCAAGGATCTATAAGCATTTAGCAAACATCCAGGTATTTGTGGATTTAAGAAAGCATAAAGGAGCACTGGATTCATAGAATGGTTTGAGTTGGAAGGGACCTTAAAGATTATCTAGCTCCAACTCCTGGCCATGGGCATGAACACCTTCCACTAGACCAGATTGTTCAAGGCCTTTCCAGCCTGATTTTGAACATGTCTCCTTGGGCAACCTGTTCAATTGCTTCTGCATACTCACCACAAATAATTTCTTTCTACTATTCAGTCTAAATCTACTCTCAAGCTTCAATCCATTCCCTCTCATCCTACAAGTCTTTGTAAAAAGTCCCTCCTCAGCTTTCTTGCAGATCCCCTTCAGGTACTGGGAGGCTGCCATAAAGTCTTTCTGCCACCTTCTTTTTCTCAGTTTGAACAGCCTCAACTCTCTTGCCCTGTCCCCATAGGGCAGTTGCTCCAGAGTTGATTTTCTTTGTGGCCTCTTCTGGACCTACTCCAGCAGTTAGTCATCCTTCTTACCCTGGGAACACCACAGCTGGGTGCAGTATTCCAGGTGGGATCTCACAAGAACAGAGTAGAGGGGAGAATCATATCACTTTTCCTGCTAGTCAGACTTCTGTTGATGCAGCCCAGAATACAGTTGCCTTCTGGGCTGCAAGTGCACATTCCTAGCTCATGCTGAGCTTTTAATCAACTGACACTCCCACGTCCATCTCCTTGAGACTGCTCTCAAGCCAATCCTTGCACAGCTTGTAGTTGAGCTTGGGATTGCCAAGCACTCTGATAATTGAAAGGAGAGTTAGTTAAGGCTTTGGGATATTTTTGTGCATAGGGTTAGGGCACTTGCTGAAGTTGTGAAGCCAACCCGGTTTCTGTAACTGCCAGGGCAAGTCTAACAGTACAGTCACAGCAACTGTACCACTACAGCTCTGTCTATTGATCTCCATGATTCAGTGTTTTTGCTCGTGGGCATAAGCCAGCACTTTCAGCAGATCAGCACAATGGCTGAAGGATCAATCGTTACTTCCCTCTCCTGATCCATTTTAATTGTGGTATCAAAGGTGGAGTAATCCTTTCTCAGGTTAGAAGCTGTATTTGAAGCCAGGACAAAAGTGTGTTATAAAAGCGGAGAGTCTCTGACATATAGATCTAAAGGAAGAGCTACTAATTCCAGGAACTGACCTGAAAGAAGCTGCCAGTGATGTTGAGCTTAACCTGATCCAACAACCAACCCAATAAATAAAGTGATTCTCTTCTCTCGCCTCTCCCTTGACAGCAGCTGATGGTAGGCAAATCACCTCTGCAAGACAAAGATGCTCCAAGGGAAACTGTTAAACTTAGGCTCAGAGTCTTTATTTTGACACCCAAGAGTAACCCAAGTAAAGACATGCTACCAGCCATACGAGAGCTAAGCTCCTCTGAACTACCTCTCCCCGATTCTTCTTTCTTTTTTTGAACTTCCTTCTCATCCACCACGACCTTTGACCAATTCCTTTAAAAAATAAAAAAAAAAAAGAAAGGCTTCAGAGATCAGGTGGTGGTTGTGGTCCTCTATGGAGAGGTGTAATTGGAAAGCTGAGCTACCAGCTTCTTGACATACTGAGTTGCTGTCTGTGTAGGGCTTGAGTTTTGGTTTTTTGTTCAGAGGCTTCTCTCCTCTGCCATGAGGTACTAAGGCTTACAGATTCCATGTGGCATTTGTTCTGTAGCTACTGCAGCTTTAATGGCTGCTGTCCTAGGAAGGGAGCCACGAAGAGAGGTGGAGGGAGAAAGGAGACTTTTTTTTCAGGACTTCTGCAATAGTACATCAAGACAATGTACTCAAGGCTGCTTGGGGTGATCCATTATCTTCTGAACTTCTCACACCTCATTTCAGTTTCTCATCATCCTCTAGTCCTAAGAACTCTTCCAAGGTCTGCTCTAGTCTTTCTTCCCTCTGAAGAAGACATCTTGTTCTTGGCAGTCAGCCTTCTCCACACAAGCAAAGGAAACTCAGTAATGAACCTAGAGATCAAAGAGAGGACTTGTGTCTGGGAAAGAGTTTAGGAAATTTTAGACTGTTCATCTATCACCCAAGAGGTACAAGGACAGAAGAAACCACAGCTACTCTTGTTCCTTTTGGGTTGCAAGAGAGAGAAGGATAGCCAGGTGGGATGGCTGGAGATTTTGATCCAGAGAGCAACTATGCTACTACAAGAGCCACAATTAAAGGATTTCACTAGAGAAGTGCAGAATTTGCACTGAGGTACTGTAGAGGCGAGGGATCAGATCCTCCAGTAGTCAGACCTTGATGTTGCACCATCAGGCATCTCTGTCCTGCAGCTGGGGGAAAGATGAAGTTAAGTTCACTGGCCTAATTAAATCAGAGTGGCCTGCAGATAAATCAAAGCTGAAAGCACTTAGGTTGGAAATTACATTCAAGGCACATAATTCTCCAGTGGGTTTTCTACTGCATTCCAGCAGTAATAGTCTTATGACAAGAGCATGTTCTCCTGGTTCCCACTAAGGTGCCCTTCACCTGTGCCTGGCACAGAGTGACACCTGGAATCCTGTTACAGGATTAATTCCCTGCTGATTCATCAGCAGTTTACTAAGGCCTTTACAAGAGCCTTCTGCACTCCAGTGTAGATGTTTTACCAGTACTGAGGCAGATCTATAATCAATTCCAGCTTTCTTTGTACCATAAGGAATGTGGATGTGGACCTGCAACCTACAAGGAGAAATGGGCTATAACATGCATTGTTAAACAGAATGTGATAGGTTGGGGATTGTAACATCGTGTCAAATATTTCCTTTGAGAATCGTGGAGAATTATGCATTGTGACCATAGAATCATAGAATCAACCAGGTTGGAGGAGACCTCCAAGATCATCCAGTCCAACCTAGCACCCAGTCCTAGCCAGTCAGCTAGACCATGGCACTAAATGCCTCATCCAGGCTTTTCTTGAACACCACCAAGGACGGTGACTCCACCACCTCCCTGGGCAGCCCATTCCAATGGTAAATCACTCTCTCTGGGAAGAACTTCCTCCTAACATCCAGTCTATACCTCCACTGGCACAACTTGAGACTGTGTCCCCTTGTTCTGTTGCTGGTTGCCTAGGAGAAGAGACCAACTCCCACCTGGCTACAGCCTCCTTTCAGATAGTTGTAGAGAGCAATGATGTCACCCCTGAGCCTCCTCTTCTCCAGACTAAACAACCCCAGCTCACTCAGCGTTGTTTCTTGCTGTGTCATGGGAGCAGAGGTACTGACTGTTCAGAGGTGACCAGTATTAAACCTGGAGACTTCTCAGCTGACCTCTATAGTACCCTCACATGACAAAGCATGAGCACAGGGAGTTCTGAGTCATGTAATTTCTCAAAGTGTCTGTCAAAACTGACAGCTGTCCAGGTCTGGAGTCCCCAGCTCCAGAAAGACATAGATCTGTTGGAGAGGGTTCAGAGGAGGCCAAAAAGCTGATCAAAGGGTTGGAGTGCCTCTCCTATGAAGAAAGGCTGAGCAATTTGGGTCTGTTCAGGCTGGAGAAAAGAATGCTCCAGGAGGACCTTACAGAAGCCATCCAGAACCTGAAAGGGGCCTACAGCAAAGCTGGGGAGGAACTTTTTACAAGTGCTTGTAGTAATACAAAAGGAAGAATCTATTTACTATGAGGGTGGTGAGACACTGGAACAGGTTGTCCAGAGAAGTTGAGGATGCCTCAACTTCTGTGGAAGTGCTTAAATCCAGGCTGGATGAGGCTTTGAGCAACCTGGTCTAGTGGGAGGTGTCCCTGCCCATGGCAGGAGGGTTGGATGATCTTTACAGTCCCTTCCAACTTGAGCATTCTATGATTCTATGAAATTGCAGCAGTTGTCTCTTTCATATTAGTAATATTGGATTAAGACAGTTTCCTTTTATTCTTCTTTTACTCTAGATGATTTGGTTAACACATCCTGCCAACTTATTTACATCCAAAACCAGGCAAAAATTCTCTTGTACATAGATTCAGTTTTGTTGGAAAAGACTTTTCAGATCAAATCCAACCAATATATTTAGAGTGAAGTTGGAAGAGTTGGATCTGTGATGGAGTTACTGTTAAATAAGGGAGCACCAAGTGGAAAAGGAACATCCAGAAATAAAGTAATTAGGAAGAAACTGTCAGGATAGAAAGCAGGGTTGGGACAGAAGCAGAGAAACAAAGCAACAATGTAGATTCACAGGGATGGGAACACACAGCAGGTTTTTGGACAGCAAACAGGCAATAGATGATTTGATGGCGATCCTACAGTGAAATGAGGTCATGCTGCAGATGGAGGTACACTAATGGACAAAGATGGGTGCCTTTAAAAATTAAGGTGTACTGGAACAGGTTATGGGAGGTAGAGCTGGCATAAAACTGCAGAGGTGAATGAAGAAGTATCAACACAGAGGTAAATGGTAGGAGAGAAGAGAAGGAAGGCAAGTATATCACGTACTCCCTGTAGAGAAACCCATTATCACTTTCAGATAACTTTAATAGTCCGAATCCTTGAGATACTGTTATCAGGAGAAGGAGCTTGAAATACAGCACTAGATAAAAGCAAATCGGAGCTCTGACATAACTCCTGTAACAGCATCCCACCTCGGTAAGCCGATGCTGAGCAAGTTCAGATTTTGATCTGCAGCTGCACTGCGCTGGGTGTGATCCAGCGCTCCAGGACTCAATGCAGTCTGATGCTCAGTGTATGATTTTCATCGTGTTTTATGTCTAAAACCAGGCAGTTTTGGGGATTAACAGTTTTTCTCTGAAAAAGAGAAGCTGGGTCAGGTAAGCTGGAACTGAACTGAGGACAGGAATGGAGTAAGTTTGCTCTGAATTGCTATAAAATCCTTAACATAGAATCATAGAATCTCAGCATGGTGGGGTTTAGTAGGGGTATCCAGAGATCAATCAATCCAACCCCTCTGCTAAAGCAGGGTCACGCACAGGAACACAATGTCCAGGCAGGTCTGGAGTCTCTTTAGAGAAGGAGACTCCACAACCTCTCTAGGTAGCCTGCGCCAGGA
This sequence comes from Tricholaema leucomelas, assembly GCA_013400475.1. NCBI lineage: Eukaryota > Metazoa > Chordata > Aves > Piciformes > Lybiidae > Tricholaema lacrymosa > Tricholaema leucomelas. The sequence goes on along the minus strand of WAAF01009270.1, from coordinate 112,607 downwards.
CTCCAGCACACTCATAGCAAAGTTTAAATTTGTGCTCCAGTGAAACATCCTGTGTTCTAGTTTGTGCCTGTTGCCCCCTGTCCTATTACTGGGCCGCCACTGAAAAGAACCCAGCCCCATCCTCATGACCACCCTTTAGATACGGATCAGCGTTGAGAAGATCCCCTCTCAGTCTGCTCTTCTCCAGGCTAAGCAGTCCCAAGTCTCTCAGCCTCTCTTCATACGAGAGATGATCCAGTCCCCTCATCATCCTTATGTTGTTTTGTTGGACTCTCTAAAGCAGTTCCTTATTTTCCTTGAACTCAGGAGTCCATAACTGGACACAATAGTCCAGATGTGGCCTCACCAGGGCAGAGCAGAGGGAGAAAAGAACCTCCTTCAACCCGCTGGTCACAATCCTTCTTTTTTCCCCCTCGTTTGGGAACCAAAACACAGACTGTTTGCAAAGGTCTTTTCAGTGCTGTTTTCCTTGTTTTACATATTTTATTTATATAAATCTGTTCACCTGTAGGCAGTTTATACATATGTATTTGTATAGAGGCAGCTTAGATACAGATAGGACTTTATAAATATTAGTTATTCTACTACTGCCCATACTGGGGTAGCTCTGCCCTACCATTTCAGCCTTTGTTGCTTCTCATACATTTATGATTTACTTTCTCTTTCTTTTCTCATGTATATGGCAATCCCAGCTATTCTCTAATCTGTAATAACATTCTTTTTTTCCCCCCTTAACTTTTTTGGTTTCCCATGCCCTAGGTATTCTCTAAGAAGCAATCACAGATAATGCATTCTGTGAGTTATAGCTATAGCTCTGCCTAATATCCGTGTTATCCTTTCTGTTCCCAGCACTGCACCAATATTTGATGTCCTGCAGGTTGTTTCCATTAGGAAGAGAAAGTGATGATGAAGTCGCGTGGTCCCTTGATGAGCCCCTGTTTGTTGCAGGACACGTTCACACTCCTGTTTACCTGAGTGCAGCAGGGCTTGAGCTGTAGGAAACCATTTCCTTCCTCACCACACCAATTCCTCTCTGCTGCATGTTCAATACCAGCAACATTTTCTTTGCTTTATCTTTAGGCAGCTCCAAAGCTCTTCTGTGGTTCGGGGTAATGCCTCCTTGCTGCCTTTTATTGCCGTTTCTTTACTTTTTTTGCTTTCTGTCCCTCCCCAGCACACTAAACATCCCAAAGCCATCTCAGAAATCCTTGCACTTGCTTGGCTCACAGTGATGATTTGCGTGGAGGCTGCTGTTGTTCCTACATAATTCCAGCTCCCTGCATTATGGAGAGAGCTTACAGTGTGAATGATTTCCTAAAAGATGGGGTGTTTTTGTCAACTAGTGAGTGAAAACAGAGTTAATCCAACCAGGGCATCTGATCAATGCATATAAATACTTAGACGGTGGAAGTTAAGGGGATGGGCTCTTTTCAGCACTGGCCAGTGAGAGGACAAGGGACAACAGGTATAAACTGTGACATAGGAGATTTGACTTAAGGAAAAAATTCTTTACTTTAAGGCTGATCAAGCACTGGAAGAGGCTGCCCAGAGAGACTGTGGACTCTCCTTCCTTGGAGAGATTCCAAACCTATCTGGACATGATCCTGTGCAACCTGCTCTGGGTGAACCTGTTTTAGCAGGGAAGTTGGAGTAGCTGATTTCCAGAGGTCCCTTTCAACCCCTACCATACTGTGATTTTGTGATACAAGAACAATCTCTTTGATTTGACACCTGACTGGAGCTGGCTACCATTGCCTCTTGTTAACAGATAGACTACTAATAACAGCAGGAGGGCTATATTACTACTTTCTTTGTTTGTAGTTTCACTGCTATCAGTCTAAGTAGACAAACCCAAACATCTCCTGAAAACTAACCTGTATTCTAGGATTTTGTCCAAGCAAGGTGGAAAACCATGCTTGCAAATCTTGTCAGGGTACATAATAAATGTCAAACCAGTGTTTAGGCTGCAAACTGACTTATGAATCCATCTGTCAAATCCATCCACTCCATGGCAAATGCTCATAATTCACATCAGGGGTATGCTTAAAACAAACTGCCCAGGGAAATGGTGGAGTTCCCACCCATGGAAGGATTTAAAAGCTATGTAGATGTGGTGCTGATGGACATGGTTTGGTGGTGGACTGGGCAGTGCTGGGTTAGCAGCTGGACTTGATGATCTTCAAGGTCTTTTTGCAGCCCAAATAATTCCATAATTCTATGGATAATATACATATGAATGACACAGTGATTGCAGTGAGGTGCTGCATGGGTGCAAAAATAATGGCCAGCTGTTCATACCTCCCAGCCAAATCTACTCTGACACAGCTGTAGGACCACACATTACAAGAATCCATGCTTTACCAGAGATATTGAAAACCTCCTCAGGTACCCAGAACAATAACTGTGTATCTCACTTCTTCCCAGTTCCTGGCTAAGATGACTTGATTACTTTGTAGGTTTTGTGCTGTAAGGGTTTGACAGTTGTACTGAGAGAAAAGCAGCTGGAGGAGGTAGGTGTTGAATGCAATGAGGTCAATGATGAGGTCATCCTCAACTGTTGTAGTGTGTGCTGTGCTCCTACCGTGGTTTCTGCTGGGGTTGTTCTCCAAGACCTCCTGTATTCAGCATGGTTCTTTGAACAAAAAAAGAAGTAAGAAATTGCTAAGGAAAAAAAAAAAAAGAAAAGCAGCAGTATGTAGCAAGTTAGCAAAAATGCTCATTCTGAAAAAGTGGTTCATGTTTATTGTATAATAAAGACAGACCTTTAATTAATATTAACAACTGAGAGAAGATTAGGCCAAAAATACCCTATTGCCACTCTCTGTAATCTACCCATAATTGTGTCCCAAGCTGTCAGGGAAGTACTTTAAGTCTGAAAAAGCATTAAGTAGAGCCAGAAGGCAATTGTCCACTTCAGTATCTCTGACAGTTGGATGTGGATGTAATCCAGCTGCTATTGTCTTTTATTCTGTATTTGCAATGCCTTTCACAGTCGTATAACATTTTGAGCTGTAAAACGGAGTCTATGTGGTGTGGCCAAACACACCAAACTGCAGAATCCACCACTGAGGAGGAAATGTTTTCCAGTGTGATAGAATCATAGACTTTGTTTTGGTTAGAAAAAAATCTCTAAGGTAATCAAGTTCAACTGCCACCCCAGTGCCACCATGGCCATTAAACCATGCCCTAAAGTGCTGTGTTCCTTCAACACCTTCAGGGATGGTAGCCACCACCTCTCTGGGCAGCCTATTCCAATGATGCCTGACTGCTCTTTCAGTAAAGAAATTTTTCTTAGTACCCAATGTAAAACTCCTGTAAAACTGGTGCAATTTGAGGCCAATTATTCTTGTTCTACCACCTGATACCAGGGAGAAGAGACCAACATCCACCTCACTACAGCCTCAAACAGCAGTAAGGTTGTCCTTTGCATTTTTGCAGCAGATTTCCATCTTCAGCAATATGCTCCTCTACAGTTAAAATAATAATAATAATAATTTTAAAAAGCATTATTAAAACAATTTCTATCTCTTTGACTGGAAAAAAATGTGGGTCTCACTACTGCTAGTTTGCATTATGTTTTACTGGAGTTTGAAGAAGGCAAATCTCTCCAGTGAGTTAATTAATTTCCCTCAACTTTGACAGACTGCTTAAATCAGCTTAGCATTGCTACAGCTGAGTAAAACCATCTAGCACTTCATGGAAGAACCTGTTCAACACCACCAACAACTGAAACAGTGCATTAAGGAGAAGCCCTTAATTAAATAACTGTTACCAGAGCAGACAATGGTAGCATGTAAAGTTCCTGTAGGAAGTTGAGATGAAGTTTTAAAGAGCAATAAGGAATTGAGATTTTTTTACACCAGTATATTTCCCTTCATGATTCTATGGAAGGTGTTCCACTGTGATCTGATCCCATTTGAGCTTTCCAACTCTATATGTGTATCCACATTCTGCAAACAGAAGTTTAAAGCTGTCTTTTTTTCAGAAGCTGGAAGAAATGTTATTGGTATGTAATTAAGTATTTAATTAATCTGAAGTTCTCAGAGCTTCTGTGTTAAATGTGTACATAAATCTCACATTTTAACCTGTTAATAAGTATTTCACTCTGGAAGGGTCCATCAGATATGGACCCAGATATGATATTAAAAATGTCCATACCTATGAGGATGAGGTGGCAGACCTCTAGGACAATGGTGTCTTGCCTTTAAAGGAGTTGATTTTGCTGCTCCGCTCTGCTGAGACCCCACCTGCAGTGCCAGTCCAGTTCTGGAGTTTTCTGCACAGCAAGACACGGACCTGTTGGAGCTGGACCAGAGGAGGCCACAGCAATGATGGGAGGGCTGGAACTCCTTTGTTATGAGGCCAGGCTGAGAGAGTTGGGGTTGTTCAGCCTGGAGAAGGACTTAAAAGGGCCAGTAAGAAAGTTCGGGACAGACTTTTTTAGAGGGCCTGTTGTGAAAGAACAGGAGACGATGCTTTGAAACTAAAAGAGGGGAGATTTAGACTAGAGAAAAGAAAGAAATGTTTGCAGTGAAGGAGGTGAAGCACTGGCCCAGATTACCCAGAGAGGCGGCAGATGCCCCTTCCCTGGAACCATTCCAGGTCAGGTTGTTTGGATCTGTAGTTCAGATATCCCTATTGACCGCAGAGTGGTTGGACTAGATGACCTTTAGAGGTCCCTTCCAACCCAAACCATTCTATGATTCTATGTTGGTCTGAGTGAACACACTCTGTGGACTGCCTGTGAAATGTGGACTCCTTCCTTGCCTGATACTTAATAATTTCAAGTGTAGCAGAACTTTAAGCTGGAATCTCAGCATGGTTTCATAAGCCAACAGATCCTCTGCCTTTAATTTTGCAGAAGATATTTTCACGTGCTGCAGTTTCATCACAAGGGGAAGAAAATAACTGCAGTCTTCTAGGACCTAGAGATGGGAATAACATTTGTGTTATCCTTAATCACTGTTGTGTTTTCCCAAGTTCCAGTCCATAATCATAGCCACCAACCTCACTGACCCGTTTTAAGTTTTAATTGACTAGAGACCTGACATGACTGTGACCTTTTCAGAAACGACACCCTTCCTAGCAAGTGGCAGCCAGATAAACTTCTATCATCTCCTGGTTCACTCTTCTCTTTTGAATTATTTAGGAAGGTCATGAATTTCTTAGAAAATTCAGGCAACAAGACATTGCAAAGTGCAGAAAGCCCTCTGTAAGTTTGTATATGGAATTAATTTACTTACCTGACCTGGGAGGAGGCACTATGGCCAGTGGGAAAACGTGAAGCCCCTCATACTGCACAAGGAAATTACTTCTTGTTGCTCCTTGTTTCAGGTCAAGCAGGTTACTGTGCCTCGAAATTTCTTTTATGTGTGACCCAGCTGCTGCAGAGGACAAAGTAATCAAAACCTTGGGGAGCCTTAGTCATTTACATGGCAAAGCAAAGATGATGCAAGATTTGTGCCTTATAGCAGCTGATGGGAAATATTCCATCTGCTCTAGATTTCACCCAAGATTGTTTTGAAGAGCTTCTGACTAAAACAGGAGGTTTAGATTGGATGTGAGAAGAAACTTCTTCGCTGGATTAATTATCAAACACTAGAACAGGCTCCCCAGGGAGGTGGTTAAATCTCCATTGCTGGAGATATTTAGAAGATGTAGAGATGTGGTGCTGAGGGACAGGGTTTAGCACCAGCCTTGGTAGAATTAGAGAATGGTTGGACTTGCTCTTAAAAGCCTTTTCCAACTGAAATGATTCTCTGATTCCATGAAATGATGGTCAGTGGATCAGTGTGGGCTTGCTCTGATGCTTCTTGATGGCATATGCATTTACATAAGGCAAACCTTTTAAGGGTGCTGCAGCCCTGAAGCAGGCTGCCAGAGAGACTATGGAGTCTCCTTCTCTGCAGGGATTTCAAACTTGCCTTGGTAGCTGGCTCTTGACAACCCTGATTTAGCAAAGTGGTTGGACTAGATGTTCTCCAGAGGTCCCTTCTAATGCTGGGATTCTGTGATTTGAACTAAATTAATTCCTAGTTTTGAACTACAATGAGGGAAGTGAACAGCCCAGGTAACACTGAAATTGTGATCTAACGCTATTGCACTGAGCAATTCCAAAGCTGTGGTGGGCAAGCAGGACTTTTTACCTCTTCTGTCTTTTTTTGTTATGTAGATTTGTACTAGAGACTTGAGCAGTCTTTTAGGCATCTAGACTGCATGTTTCTGAGCAAACCAGCGAGGCTTTGTATTTATCAGGGCTGGGGGCAGAAAGGCAGAGGGATGGGCTCCCTATGGAGGTTGGGCAGCTGGCTCTAACCACAGGATGCACATGAGCCTTTCTGAGCTCCTTCCCACGGGGATTATCCTGAGATCCTTGGTTAGTGCAGAGGGATTGGAATAGATCACCTTTAAAATACCCTTCTAACCCAAATCATTCAATAATTCAGGTACCATTTTTCTTTTTTACCCTGCTAACCTCTCTTTGGAGTCCTGAATGAACCCATGAAAATATGAAAGGGAAAGCATTAAATTGATGTGGTCCAAAATGATCTATTTATTTTGGTGTGGCCGCCAAACTAAGAATCGTGGTCCCATCTGTACTGCAGAGCTGGCCAGGCGTCTCAGCTCATTGGGATCAGCACTAACAGAGACTGAAATGTGGTAATGGTGCCAGAGAATTTACGGATGAAGGAAAAGCTGAGAGAAGTGCAGTGATGAAGCCATACCTCTAATACTGGGTTCAGTTTTGGGGGGTTCACTCCAAGAAGCACATTGAGGTGCTGAAGTGAGTCCAAAGAAGAGCAACAAAGCTGGAAAAGAGTCTGGAGCACAAGCCTTGTGGGGACCTGCTGAAGGAAGGTTTGAAAGAGGAAAATTTTGTCTCCTTTTTAGATTTTAAGAGAACTCTTTCAGTTCATTGAGAGTGGCTTGAAATGGAGGTCAGAGATGAGAGGTATGACACAGCAGCAGCCAAGCCTGTGTCAGAACCAGAGCAGAGGCAGAGACCAACAGCTCTGTAATAGCTTGTGTTTGAAGCAAGAGGGAAGAGCAGCTAGTGAAGGGCTGAGAGCACAGGAGTCATTTGGCTGAAGCAATGAGCTGGAAAAATCATCTGCAAGGAAGGATGGCTCTAAGTGAGGTGGTTTAGGATTTATCAGGGTCAGAGAGATATTTCTAATCTTTCAAGACAGAGGTTAATCAAGACCAATATGAGCACTTTGCAATGTGCAGTTAAAAAGCAAATCTCTTGCATTTGTTGTCTAAGAAAGACCTTATCAATTTTGTGCAGGAAAAAGCACAGAAATTGACTGAAACTCCAGTGGATTTCACATCAAATTGGTGGGAAGTGATCGTGCCCCTGTACTTGGCACTGCTGAGGCTGTACCCGTGGGCCACTCACTGCATGAAAGTCATTGAGCTGCTGAAGTATGTCCAGAGAAGGGCAACAAAGCTGGTGAAGGGCCTATGGAACAGGTCTTATGAGGAGTGGCTGAGGGAACTGGGGTTGTTTAGTTTGGAGAAGAGGAAACTGAGGAGAGACCTTCTTACTCTCTGTCCAAGATATGTGTGGACATAGAACTTAAGGACATGGTTTAGTGGCCATGATGGTGGCAGGTTGATAGTTTGGCTCAATGATCTTAGGAGATTTTTCCAATGGGAACAATTCTGTGATTCTAAATTGTACGATCTAAAGGTGGGACTTGACTCTTAACAAACCTGGATAATAGTGGCTGCTTCTGCGAAGCAAAAGCACTATTAAATGGATGCATCTATGTATGGTGATGTAACATCATCTCCCTCTCTTTATTCTCAATGTTTAAAATTCTGTATAGCTGGTGGTGACCCAAAGGCAAAGATGTAATCAAAGTCCAGCAGAGCTGCTAACCAGGACCCATGAATGGCACAGGCATTCTCAATACATTTCTATTTGACTGTTTGAACACAATTAATGTTGAGTGCTCTATTAGCAATCAGAATACTGCATGTTTAACTTCTTAAAATGTTTGGGTGATAAATATTTGTGGAAAGAGGGGCTGATGCCATCACTTTCTCAGTTTAGATACTTGGCACCTCAATTTGTTACTCTATTTATTGCGAGATGCTAAAATGAGTGAAAAAAGCAAATGTTTCCTCTCTGTACAAATTGCTCATGATGCGAATCATTAAGCAGTAGGATCTGCCTCGTACAGAAGAGTTGCTCTGTGCAGCTGATTTCTACAGTGCAGGGTGAGCCATACAGACAGTTCTTCGTGATAGTCTCTGCTGCAGTAACAAAGAAGTGGAAAATGAAGAATTTAGGTGCATCATTTTTTAAAAAGAAAAAGGAAGAGAGGTCTCACTCCAGCTTTTAAGGACTCTTGTAAACAAAACTTCTTGTTTCTCTCTCGTACTTGGCAGTTTTGTCCTTCAGCACGATTCACAGTACACTTACTATCGGAAACCCTCCATTATATATAAGGCTTCAAGGAGACCTTAGAGTGGCTTTTCAGTATCTGAAAGGAGCCTACAGGAAGGCTGGGGAGGGACTATTGACAAGGTCTAGTAATGTCAGGACGAGGGGGAATGGGTTTAAACTGGAAGAGGGGAGATTTAGACTGGATGTTAGGAGGAAGCTCTTTACAGTGAGGGTGGTAAGACACTGGCACAGGTTGCCCAGGGAAGTTGTGGATGCTTCCTCCCTGGAGGTGTTTAAGGCCAGGCTGGATGAGGCCTTGAGCAACCTGCTCTAGTGGGAGGTGTCCCTGCCTGTGGCAGGGGGTTGGAGCTGGATGATCCTTGAGGTCCCTTCCAACCTAAACCATTATATGATTCTATGATTATTCCTTGTCCCATTCCAGCACTTTCAGTGGATCTTCCTTGGCCATCAGGGTGGCCAGCAGGATGAGGGAGGTTCTCCTCCTCCTTTACTCTGCCCTACATCTGAGACTACATCTGAAGTATTGTGTCCAGTTTTGCACTCCCCAGTTCAAGAGGGACAGGAAACTGCTGGAGAGAGTCCAGCAGAGGCTATGAAGATGCTGAGGGGACTGGAGCCTCTCTCTTATGAAGACAGGCTGAGAGACCTGGAACTGGAGAAGGGAAAACTGAGAGGTGATCTTATCAATGCTGATCAATAGCTAAAGGCTGGAAGCCATGAGGATGGGGCTGGACTCTTTTCAGTGGTGGCTAGTGATAGAACAAAGGGCAACAGGCACAAACTGGAACACAGTAGATTTTGTTTAAACTTAGGAAAAAGCTTCTTTGATGTGAGGGTGCTGGAGCTGTGGAGTAGGCTGTCCACAGAGGTTCTGGAGTCTCCTTCTCTGGAGAGATTCCAAATGCCCCTGTGTGCATTCCTCTGGAGCCTGATCTAGACATAGCATGGGGGTTGCTAGCACAGGCTTTGGACTAGATGATCTCCAGAGATCACTTCCAACCCCTGACATTCTGTGATTCCATTTTGTGATCAGGTGATAGACCTCGGCCAAGGCATTATGTAAACATCTCTCCCATGCTGCTGATCTTGAGGTCCTGCTTCTGCAGCTGGAGGCAACAGCAACTTCTCTTATCCTTTAGCTACCACCAGCTCTGAAGTTCTTTAGCTGAGGTGGTGGTAATTGATGATTAGTTCAAAAAGGATTAAACAAAGAATGAGGGCCTATAGGGATAGGCAACATGGAAATCTGTAATAGAATGTTATCCCTTATGTCTAAAAAATGAGTGGATGGCATTAAAAGGATGAGGCAAGTAAGGCTTCTGGTATAGTCTGGTCATATACCAAGCTGTGGGAAGATCTGCTGTTGCCTCTGGAAAAGCCAAGATTTCACCTGCATTGCAGTAGACCTTTCAGAAAATGATTCTTAACCATAGTGTAATACTTCATCAATGTTTAGAATTTTAAAGTCTATGCAAATGGTATGTGAAGTTGCCAATTACTATTTATATTCTTAATAGTACCCAGGAGGTTCCACCTAAATATAAGGGAAAAAAAATTATTTACTTTGAGGATACTGAAAACCTGGAGCAGGCTGCCCGGAAAGGTTGTGGAGTCTACTTCTCTGGAGAGATCCCAAACCTGCCTGGGCATTGTGAGCCTGGGCAACCTGCTTTGGGTGACCCTGCTTTAGCAAGGGGGTTGGACTGGAGGGTCCTTTCCAAACCCATGCCATGCTGGAGTTCTGTGATTCACTATTGACAGAATGATAGCTAGATGAAGTTTAGAGCAGTAACTTGATGAATAGTGATGGAAAGAAACCATAGCAGGAACAACTGCTCCAGGATTACAGAGGACAAATACTGTGCAGTTCCACTTGGTGTTTCTATGTGAATGTCTATCAGAGAGACATTCGCTATCCACATTTCTTCGGTGATTGTGCAGAATTACACCATCACTCCCTGATTCTTTTAACATCCATCCAATTTTTGGATTGTCTGTTGATAGGCTAAAGAAATCTCTTCTCATGAGATGGCTACAAGACCGTGGGAATTCAAGCTCCCCAGTTGGGTCCACATTCATCTCTTGAAAACCGTTGTTTGAGTCTGCCTCTCATGGCAGGGGCTTGCAAGTGATCCAGTACTGGTTTGCAGCCAAAAGGGTTCTGACTTGTATTGAGGAAAATGCTGAATCTCTTTGTTTTTCCACTGATTGCAGTGTAGTTGAACATGCTCAATGTTTCCCAATGCCATGTTCTACTACAGGAAACAACAACAACAAAAAGTTTATTACATTCCATACAGTATTTAGCCACTTTATGTAATGCATCTGAAAATGTGAGCCAGCAAACTATCTCCTGAGTCCACTTGTCAGTACTTTTTCCTGACTTTCTAACTTCAATTACTTTCTCATCAATGCATTTTCTTCCTTAATGCATGGATTGCATGATGGAACAGAAAATGTGTTCTTGTTTATTCAAGGGAAAAATGACACAAGCACTTTTAGTGCATGGCTTTCTAAGCAAAGCAGCTTTCTAAAGTGTCTTTCTATGTATGATAAACAGAGGAATGATACAAAACCAGTACTATGGTGTTTATTAAGGGAAAGAAGATCTTATCTGTTGACTTGGTGCTGATGCAAAACAATCTTTGCTTTTAAGTTTAAATTATGCTTTAATTGGGTTGTTATAAAATCACCTGTGACTTTATGAATCTTGCAAGAGATAATGGTTGTTTCATGTACGTGATGGCTGGAGAATAGTAGTTTGTGTTTGTTTCAACTGCTTGTTTTGTTAAATTAAGAGCTTAAACTGATTGAAGATATTTTTGGGGGATGTCTCAGCTTTATCCTAATAACTGAGAGGCACGAGAAGGTGCCTAGATTCTTCTTTACTCACCACAAATCTGTACTTATTACAACTGTAACCTCTGGAACATAGCTTTATGATTCCCATTTCACTGAGAACTAGATAGGCTATTACTGATGCTAGATATTTAAACGAGAGCAGTGTTGAATTTGGGGTTTGATTGCTTTTAATTGTGAATTATGCTGAAGCTGCTGTAGTCATTATCCTAAAAACTATTTAATGAAATGTGAGTATCCAGCTGTGTGTACGTTCAAAGAGCCAAAATGCTCTAAGATCTTGAACACAAGAGTAATATATATATATGTATCACAGGGTTTGCATAAACCTGTCCTCCTGAGTTTTGTTAGAATTTCCTTTCTTTGGGCTGTTTCATATGCAGTCTTAATGGTTCTTTTAGCCTCTGTTTCTTGTGTGTAATTTGAATTTTTGAAATATTAAGCAGAAATTAAACACAGGATTGGCTAGCAGGATCAATATGCAAAGAGTCCCAGGCGGAGAGAGGAATGGAGACTTGAATCCTGTTCCACCCCAGCTACCAGAGAGGAACAAATCTAATATCCTCTGAATTTTCTGTCCTCTGCCACCAAATGTGAACTTCATTTTCCTCTCAATTTTTCCCCTTCGGTCGCACACAATCTTAATTACATTTCTTCCCCTCTGAGAGCTCCTTGTCCTCCTTTCGTTTTCATTCCATTCCCCATCTTTGTGCCAGATCAATACCAGATCCCTATCCAAGTCATTCTCTGTATTTTTTATTTTGCAGTTTCCTCTATTCTTCCTGTCTGAACTTCTTTCTTTCCCTCGCCACCTATTAATTCATATCTCCTTGCTTGGTTTTCTTATTTGTCAGTGTCCTTAATCTTTCTTTTTCTGCCAGCCTCTGGGATGAGCTTATCTCTTCTCTCACCTCCCTTCTCCCACCTAATTTCTCAGGATACCTCTCTCTTGACCGCCCCTCTTTCCCCCTATACCAGAGGCATCCAGCCTCTTAACTCAGCCAGCCTCTGCTCCCCTCCTATATTCAGATATGAATTTGTGTCTCCTCAGATATGCAGGTCCTCAGCTGGTTACACAAACGAGCAAGAGTTCAGCTAAGGCTGCTGCCCAGACTTCAGGCATGCCTCTGAGTTAATGACTTGAGTTAAAGAATCAGCATTAACTTTGAATTTTCTGGCTTCTGACTTTTCTTTTCACAGCTTGACATTTTTGTAATGCTTTGTTTTTCTGGTACTTCAAAAAAAAAACCCAAAAAAACAGATGGAGAATAATGTCACAGCAGAATGCATAACCCTGACTTTGGCAAGGCTGCCACCCCATTACCACTGCTCTCCAGGGCTGGTTAATAGCGTTGTCCTTGGTTGTCCTGGAGCATTACTCTTCCTGATGCAGTGTGCCACACAATCCACCACTTGATGTCTCATCCCAAAGTCAGCTTGGCCACCCTGGATAGGTGCCACTTTGGGTAGGTGGCAGCCATTGATGTGCCTCTCGGCAGGGCACACGTGGCCTGCAAATGGTGCTGAGGAAAAACAACAAGAAAAAAGCCAAATAATTGAGGTGACACACTGAAAGACAGCCAACAGGGAAGGGTCATCTCGCAGGCAGCGCAGAGAATTGATTCACTAACCTCCCTGATGCATCTCACTGATTTTCTGCGATACCTTGACAGAAACCAGATACTACAGTGATAGCTAATTTAAACGTTTCAATAGGCAGTCACACTCCAGTCTTCTGAATCCCAAAGCTTTCCCATGGTCACACGATCAACCTGTCCCTCCCCAGCCACATGGTATGTTTAATCCATGTAGTATTATACGTAACTTCTTTGAACTGTGACAGATTGGGGCCACGCAGACCATTTCAAAGGTGTGATGTAATTTGGTATATCCTAGGAGTGGTTTCAAGTAATTACATACATGGATGCAACTTTGCACAAAGGCTTATTTCATGTTTGGTTTTTTTTATGGCGGGGGGGAGCAGTGGAGATTTGCTAAAGGGATCTTGATCTGATGGCCTCATCACTGAAACATGAAGCACTGTATGTTACAGGGAAGCTGCATGGCTCCCCCATCCACCTCCTATGTCAGCTGTCTAAAGGAAATGGATTTTAAAAGCATAGAAAACTAGAATGGCTTGAGTTGCAAGGGACCTTAAAGATCATCACATTCCAACCCTCCTGTCACAGGCAGGGACACCTTCCACTAGACCGAGTTGCTCAAGGCCCCATACAGCCTCATCTTAAACACTTCCAGAGATGAAGCATCCACAACTCCTGTTCCAGTGTCTCACCAAACTCATAAAAAAGAATTTCTTCCTAATGTCTAATCTAAATCTACCCTGCTCTAGTTTAAAGGCATTGCTGTGTGTCCTAACACTACATGCCCTTATAAAAATGCCCCCTGTGAGAATGCTCCATTTGGACTAAATGCCATCATCTGGATGTTTAAAATGACACATAATCAGTTTGATCTGGAAAAATAAGTTATAATGGAATTGGGGGTTAAAGTGTTACTGGGTCCTCCTGAAATGCAATTAGAGAGATACTATTCATGTTGTGAACATCACACCTTTCATCTTAAACTGTTTCAGAAGCTCCATTTGTGTGGTTTGTTGCTCTGCATTTGCAGGCAAGTTCCAGCCTAGGTTAATAACATAGCGGCAGTACTTCACAATGCTCTCCAACACGCAGAAGCAGCTATTAAACTGTCAACAGCACTAAAAGATGATATTTGGATGGCAATGGATAGGAACCCCATCTTCCTGCTCATGCTACTCAACATTTCTGTAGCTTTCAAGCACAGTCAACCATAATTTGTCACTGACTTGCATATGTGATAGTGTCTGAATAGATAGTCTGAGCTACATCTCTGTCAATCAGATTTTCAGGCAAAACTCACAGAGCGTCAGTAGAGAGCTATTCCCTTTCCCTTCTCTGTACCTCTCGCACTCATTCCTGCTCCCCATCCACCTGGAGATCTCTAGAGAACTTGCAGGACATGGCAACTTCCATGCTGAAGCTGATATCGCCCTGCATAATCCCCTTCCACAGCTGCAACAAGAGATACCATTGTATACCCAGAAGGAAGAGCAACTTCGGCCTCAGTCCATCCCACTGGGAAATGTTTCCCAGGACTGAGCTGGCAAGTATCTGCCTGTCTATCTTTTCCTTTTCTGCTTAACCTTTCCTTTAAAGTTGCACATATCCTAAAGGACATTTTCAACTTTCAGTACAGGTGAAAAAATAGTGTTGTTTCAGGTGAAAACTTATTTTCTGGCCATTGTTAAAAGTCCACCATAGGAGGGGGTAACTTCAGCAGTGATCTCTGTAATCATCACCTTGAAACCCTACTGCACCTGCAATCTGGAAGAAACAGCAAGTTCCACTATGTGCCAAAGTGTAGCAGTGGATTATCATAAACTCTTTGGTCCCTGATGCATTTTTAAAGCTGATGATCAAAGTCTTAAAAGTCATTCAATCCCATCTACATCAAACACTGAACAAAGTTGTGCTTTTCTCAGTCTAGAATAAGAATGTTAGAAGCAGAAATAAGCTTTTACTTACAAGCTCTCAGGCAAACCGAATTATTTTGTATCCCTGTGTTTCTTTTTCTTTCTTAAATGGAATAATGAGAAGATGGTGGGAACAACCACCTGGGTTGTTCTAGAAAGCCTCAGCAGCAAACACTAGGAAGCCTGCCATGAAATGCTCATCAGCATAATTTGCATTACAATGTAACGGTTCTCTGCATGTAATCTTGAGATCATTGCAAAGTTCTTTGATTTAAAGGTCACCAAAATCATTATACACAACTGCTTGGAAGATATGTACTATAGACATCAATAAGGTGTGTGGGGACAATGCGGTGCTAAGAGGATTTTAAGGAATTTGTTCCTTTGTACTCCACATTTTAAGTCTTTAAACCTGTTCTCAGTCCAAAACCTTTTGTTGTTTGGCCAAAAGCATTTCTTCTAGAAAGGTATCTGGGAAATGTAGAGGTCACCAGTGTACTCAGTAGATTTTTGTAGTTGGTAATCACCTTCTCCAGTAGAAATATGCGCTCCAGACGTACTTCTGTCAGAGGTATTGTCTACTTGGAAAGCCCTTTGTACACTGCTGTCTCCTTAACTCTCAATATCCTTTTTGACAGCATGAATCACATATTTTTAAGACCTTCTTCATAGTAAATTCAAATAATTTCTGTGATGAATTTCTACACTCTCTTCTTTGCCAGTGTCCTCTTTTGAATATGGAGGCCAAAGCTAATATTGCAGTGCAACATCAGATAAAATGATAAAAAAGCTGTATTTATACATCCCAATAATGCATTTTATAACTACATAGGTAACCCAATAAAAAAATTCCTTCACTATATTCAAGTATTAACTTTGTGATCAGTTGATCAGAATTGTGCTTATCGTTGCTTTCAGCTGTAGAGTTCTAGATGGCAAAGACGGAGGAAAATAATGACGGTACTGCCTCTTATTTAAACCAAGTAACAAAACTAACCCAACACATTGAAAAGTGTCACCTTCAAAATGCTCTTTTTAAAAAATAACTCTACAATGTATCATGTTTAAAACATAAATTACAAAACTGCTGGGTTTTCTCCTGCCATTTTCCACCTCCCCAGCTTGTATTTGTAACATGAACATCTTGGCAGCCAGGTGTTAGCTATTGAGTAGTTCAAGAGGTCACTACAGAAATGCAAGCAATGTAGTTGGAGATTTCCTCCTAACTTTACCAGAGAAGCCCTCAAAAACAAAGAGCTCGGCTTCAATATTTAAGTCAACATTCATATGCTGCTCCTAGATATTGGTGTTGGAACCAAACAACCCACACCTGCCTGATGTTGAGGATGCACTGAATTTTTATGCTGGCTGTAGAACCTTCAGTTAGAGAGCTACTCCAACCAATCAGGCAAAGAAAGCAGCAAACCCAGGTTTTATCATCACAGATCACCCTCATTAATCCAGCAAGCTTTTTCCCGAAGACAAAGGACAAAATGAATTGCTTCATTGAAGCTGCCTGAGTGGCATGCTAATGCAGGGAGGTGGAAGGCATGAATTATTCATGCCCTTGCAAGTCTGAGCTGGCAGATCGTGGCTTTCCCTGTTACCATTGCAACAAGTGGTGGCTGGCCCGGCTGTGCTCAGGCCGTCAAGCGTCTCCTCGCATGTCCCCAGCGAGCTCCGAAATGCCCGCGGGAGAGGGACAAGCTCCGTGTCTGCGCTGCGCCCGACACAGCCGCCTGGATTTTCAGGTTAAGCCTCACGCAAAATGCAGCCAGGGAACACAGTGTTTTGTGACTCAGATGTACTTGTCCATAAACTACTCTTCCTGGAAGAAAACGGGTCCCTTTGGTAAGTTTTTGCAACTTTTTGCTGCTTTCTAAATCCTCTCTGAGTTGCTTTCGGTTTGCAGTAACTCCACCACGCAGTGTTTCCCTAGTCTTTCTAAAACCAATCTGCTTTCTTTTTGCTCTCACAATGCCTGGAAGAAGCCTGAAACGCCAGGTAATGCCTTTGTGAGTTTTGAAGGACATGTCAACACTATCTGCAGAAGTCACACTAAAGCTCAAACCTCTTCAAGTTGATTTGTATTTTTATTTCCGAGTACCCTTGGCACGTTATTAAACCAAATATATATCTATATCTATATATAGATATATACACGAACTATGTCTGAGTTCTTGTAGCCAAAACTGGCGTTCATCTCATTTAGCGTCAGACTGGAGAAGCTGAAAGAATGTGTGTTGTTATTATTCCTGTTACATAATATTCCTCCTTCTTCTTTTTAGTATTTCTATTGTAACCTGTGTTTTATTCAGCTGAAAATATTTCTATCTGGGTTGGAGTTTAGACCTCTGTAACATTCTTACAGTTCATGAACTCTTCTAGTGTATCATGAAATAGTTGAGAATTACTAGTTACTAATTTTTTTTCCAAGGATGGGAAAGAGATATGTTTTGTATATAAAGTATATGGCAGTGATGAGCTAAGGCTGAATGTACTCCTTTTCTCTAAGGTGAGAAGTATCAAACTGTTTTGCTTTCTTCTTCATTATCACCATGCCCACCTGTAACAATTGTTTCAAGTGTTTGTCTGAGTTTTGTTATTTTCCAGTAGTGATATTATCAGCATTGCCTGAGAAACTCTTGAGTAATTTGCTACTTGGCACAGTTTAAAAAATTGGTATAAAAAACCTTCCAAAGCAGAAGCCACGGATAGGAACGAGAATGTGAAATGAATCCTGTTTTGATTGTGGATAACAACCTTTCCTTCTTTTTATCTGTTTGTTTTTAATTGCGTAGCCCAAGCCTGCTGCTTCGACTTCATTTTCTTTTGTTTTGTGCATAAAAGCATTTTATTTGACATCCATAAGACAGCAGAATTTTGGAAGGGATAAAAGCACAGCATAATGATATCTAGTGCTAACAGTAATTAAATGCTCTGTTTCAAGAGGAAGAAAAATAAAAGGTGAAAATAGGGATATGTAAATAACAGGAGATATGCTAACAATGGATGCAATCCTACACCCCTTAATCGTGGGAGTAATTCTTATTCGTGTTAAGTAATCCTGTTGGTTTCCATAGGCTTACATCAGTAGGTGCTGCAGTGTAAGGCCCACATTTTTCAAGGAGATAACAGTGTCTGGTTTACCTGGTTTTTGGTGTGGGTTTTTTTTCTGCAGTGTAATTTTAACAGCACATTTTTTAGTGATGGGCTCGAATGCATTAGTGACCATATTAAAGTACACTTTGCCAAATGTCTCATTTGCTTCTAAAGGTATAGAAGAGAAAAATGGAATTGTGTGTTGGATGTGTCAGAAGGTGCAATCCCCCCCCCCCAATATTTAATGTGAGCTGTGCCTGTAGAGGAACAGCACTATTCACCCTCTGGACTGTGTTGATTGGTTTTTGGTACATGAAGTATATAAACTTTGCTCCTTTTAGGATAGGATGCAGCTTTAGCAAAAAAAAAAAAATCACTTGAATACCTGATGTCTTGTAAAGAACCTTTTGGGTCTCCAGAGAATCAGAGAATCATAGAATCAACCAGGTTGGAAGAGACCTCCAAGATCATCCAGTCCAACCTAGCACCCAGCCCTAGCCAGTCAACTAGACCATGGCACTAAGTGCCTCATCCAGGCTTTTCTTCAACACCTCCAGGGACAGTGACTCCACCACCTTGGGCAGCCCATTCCAATGCCAATCACTCTCTCTGGCAACAACTTCCTCCTAACATCCAGCCTAGACCTCCCCTGGCACAACTTGAGACTGTGTCCCCTTGTTCTGTTGCTGGTTGCAACTGGGAGAAGAGACCAACCCCCACCTGGCTACAGCCTCCCTTCAGGGAGTTGTAGACAGCAATGAGGTCTGCCCTGAGCCTCTTCTTCTCCAGGCTGAACAACCCCAGCTCCCTGTGCCTCTCCTCATAGGGTTTGTGTTCCAGGCCTTTCACCAGTTTTGTCACCCTTCTCTGGACACATTCCAGAAGTGCTGTTGATAAACATTGCTCATCTTTCTGGTTTAAATACATGGGGCTTGTGCTGATGTCCTGTGATCATTTTTATTGTTGTTATGGTCTATGATCTTGCCAGAGTAACACCTGCAACTCTGCCTTGGGGATTTGTTGCAACTGTCGTGGTTGTGTTAACCTCCTGATCAGCTCAGCTTGGCGCTTCTGAGCTTCCCATCCCCAAAAACCACATAGAGCTGCCCTGTAATCCAGGAGCAGCTTGGGAACATCTCTGTGCCCTTCCCCTGCAAGTGCCTCTGTTAATGAGGGAAAATCAATTACTTAAAAGCCTTTGATGCCGTGGGGTTGAGAAGTATAAATAGTCATGAACTAGTGCTCTGCAAGCCATCACCTTGTCTTTGTGCTGGATGCCAACAGCATTAGTCTGGTCATGAACGTTAGCCTACAACCATTGCAGTCACTGCTGTGTTAAGATGCTTCTTTTGTGGAAATACTCTCAGGTGTACCCTGAAGATGAAAAAAAAGATGCGATGGATGGTGGTTCCAGATGGTGTATAAAACTGACACTGGTGTGAAGCTGGCATTAAGTACCTGTTGGTTTTCAGTTTTGTTGTATCAAGATATCAAGAGTGACCTGCTTGTTCTTTGATCTACTTCATCATGTGGCTAAGATTTTGGTGTTTTGCATTTGTGGGTGAGCTATGCTGTATTATTGGTATCTATTTGCGCAGAGGTGTCACATGGAAGCAGTTAAGTGCTGAGACTGTGGCTTTTATGGACAGTAGAATGCAGGAGGCAATCAATTGCCAAGAGGAGGAGCAGAGTGGGAGCTATTGTCAGGGGAGTTGCACTTGGCAGCAGTTTCTTCTCTTATTCCCTATGGGATCCCAGAAGGAGTGTGAAGCCTCCACAGGTATGTCCTGACTTCTGCCCATAAGGCCAATTCCTAAACCCTGGAGAACCTCAAAAAAGTTGACTGCACCTTAACCTCATTTTACAACACAGTTTTGAGGATGCTTTTTTCTACCTCTGCTCTCCTTAGTTGAATTATAGAAGGAATTTGCATGCAGTTATTTTTATTTAAAGATCTTCTGG
Organism: Tricholaema leucomelas; assembly: GCA_013400475.1. Lineage (NCBI taxonomy): Eukaryota > Metazoa > Chordata > Aves > Piciformes > Lybiidae > Tricholaema lacrymosa > Tricholaema leucomelas. The sequence continues at coordinate 92,754 of WAAF01009270.1, read as the reverse complement.
TATTGGGTAGAGGTCAGCTGCTCATAGTAATTTTTATTGCTTTCTTTGAATTTTAGAGGCAGCTTCTCACACAAATTTATTGCAGTGTTTTTAAAACTTGGCCAAAAAAAGTTCTATAAAATGATTTAGTTAATTTTATTTTAAACAAAATCGTGTGGGAGATTTGGAGAAGGCTTTTTTTCTTTGCACATATAAACTATGTACAGTAAAAGCTGTTTTCTGTAACCACTGGCATGTCATTCTTATGTTTCTCTTCCTTAGAGGATGCCTATGTCTCCTTGTCTCCCACCCAAGGGAGAGGGCAAGGAGGTATATAGTCTTTGCTATTTCCCCAGATTAGAAGCTCTGTGAGAGCAAAGCTGTGCATATGCATGCTGTGAGAGATGGCAAGAACAGGTTCTTTGTGGTTTGGCAGCATTTCCACCTTTGTCTAAGACTTATTTTGCTGCTCTTTGGGGTAGGTGGCACAAAGGCAGGGTGCTGTTGCTCTTCTGCCTGCTGCAGGCATTGCTGTGGTTGACAGACTTTACTGCATCAATCTGGAGGCATGATGCTGTTTCTTATGTGGGGCTTCCATTGCAAAGCTTGTGGAAATGGAGGTTAAACTGGGTTAAAATATTTGAGACAATACCCACATCCAGTTCTAAGTCCCATTGGTACACAAAACAAAAGGCAAATTTGCAAGTGCAGGTAGTGGAAATTTTCTAGCCATTGCTTTGCAGCTGTCTGGGAGGTTGTGGCAGAGAGACTGGAAAGACTGGAATAGCCAGGGTGCAGCTGGCACAGTGTATGGATTGAGCAAGGTTTGGGAGCATGGCCCTGGGAAAGCCAAGCACTAGCTAAACATCAACCACTTTACCAATTCCTTTGCTCAGACCCACATAGCAAACCAGCTAATGTAGTCAGTAGCTATGCAGCAGAGAGATGTGACCCGTGGTCCAGCATGTCCTTGTGATGGGACTTGCTACATTTGTTGTCTGTAGGATCTAGGGAACAGCAGTGCCATGTGCATGTCTCTGTTCTCTTTTAACCTTCTTCATCATTGAGATTCTCATAGGGCTTTCATCTTTTAGTTTTCAGAACAAGACCTTCCTAGTCACCGATGTCTCTTCTTTCCTGATGATCTCAATATCAGGAGATCCACAGTGAGAACAATCATCCACTGAAACAACCTCCTCAGGGCAGTGGTAGAGTTCCCATCAGTAGAAGTTTCCAATGTCTAATTGGACAGGGTGCTGGATGGTCTCTTCCCAGCTCTCACAAAAGGTTGGACCAGATGACCTTTTGAGATCTCTTCTAGCCTGGACTACTCTATGGCTCTATGACTCTATATAGTAGGAGGGAACCACAATTGTGAAGAATTCTCTTGGGTCTTTAACCTTAACAAAAATCTAAAGCGATAGACCTGCCTTAGTTATATACTGCTTAGTAGCTGCCTGGTGGCTTCCCAGTGGAAAAGCTGAGCTGATATGACTCTACATATTAAGTATGACAGCAGCACAGATAAAACTGCAGTGCTTGTGAGCTTCTTAAAATAAAGGTTTGTGCTTTTTTTTTACACGTGTTCCATTACTGTAAGGCCTGGAGGACCAGCCATGTTTACCCTCTTTGTCATCCAGCCCAATCCCAAGCTGAGAACTGATAACTTCCCAGAGCCTGTTTCAAATGTTTTTTCTTTCATACAACATTGCTCTTGTCTCATGTGATGTTTCTATCTCTCTGCCTCCGGGGAGGGAGAGGTGAGCAGAGGACAGGCATGCTGAGACTGATGTGTGTAGTCCCAGGTTGAAATTGGTGGATGTGGCATTTTGGGACATGCTTTAATCACTGTGGGGTCTTAGGTTGTTGGCTGGCCTTGATGATCTTAGAGGTCTTTTCCAACTGAACCGATTCTATGCGTGAAGTGCATCAGTCCTGGTTGTGTGATGGTGTTAATGTTGCATACCTGAGAGTCCACCAGAAGTAACTGGGAAAACTCAGCATATGGTGATGGCCACTATCTATTCTGAACATGCATGATAGTTCCTCCACTCCCTGCAAAGTATGGATAACCACTTGCTGAATGTTGTACCTTGCTTTGTTGATGGTGTGCTACCATTAGTAGTTAGAGTCCTGTGTAGGGATGAATCTCAAGCAAAAATATGTCTTTGGCTCTGTGCTAACCTGCAGATATCAGCATGGAACCTCTCAGAGCAATTTTATGGGAGGATTTGGAGCAATGTGCTTTCGTACTCACTTCTCACACCTAGAGTTGGATGTGGATGTACCCTGTGCATTGTCACATGGATATACCATGTGGTGAATTTATCACTCATACAGTCCTTCCCATATAGAATAAAAGAGTTGGAAGGAGATGCAGAACTTAACAGGAGGAAAGAAGAAACTGTCTACCAGCATGGCCACAGATATAGGATGGTTGCTATGGTTTCTTTTAATAAAATCTTCCATCTGCAGAAATGATTCCTGCAAGTGATGCTGTGTGTATGTGTAAGGAAATGCATCTTGCATGCAGCACCAGCCCATGTGTGCAGGGCCAAGGATACCAGCCAGTGCTCACCAAATGCTGAACATCACAGTTCAAACAGTCCCTGTCTTCTCTTACAACTGTCAGAATGAGAACTGAAAACTGCCCATTGGTGACAGACTTACTTGGGGAAATAGTGAGCACGCTGGTAAGCCTCCAAAGATGTTGTTTTCCTATTGTATGCTCCTTATTTTCACAGAATCTCAGAATGTAGAGGTTTGAAAGGACCTCTGGAGATCATCTAGTGCAACCTCCCTGCTAAAGCAGGGTGAGCCACAGCACATTGCCCAGGATTGCAATGTCCAGGAGAGTTTGGAATCTCTCCAGAGAGGCGACTCCACAGCCTCTCTGGGCAGCCTGCTCCAGGGCTCTGGCAGCCTCACAGCAGTTTTTCCTCCTGTTCAGATGAAACTTCCTGGGTTCCAGTTTGTGCCCATGATTCCTTGCCCTATTACTGAGCACCTTTGAAAAGAACCTATCCCCATCCTCTTGCCCCCTGCCTCCTGTAGATCTTGCTGACCATTGAGAAGATCTCCTCTCAGGCTGCTTTTCACAAGGCAAAAATGGCCAGGTCCTTCGCCCTTTTTTCATCAGCATCTTTGTAGCCTCCACTGGGCTTTCACCAGTAGCTCCCTGTTTCTCTTGAACTGGGGAGCCCAGGACTGAACACATCACTTCAGATGTGACTTCACAAGGGCAGAGTAGAGGGGAAGGAGAACCTGCCTTCATCTGCTGGTGGCACTCTTTATGCACCCCAGGAGAATATGATTGTTCTCAGCCATGAGGGCACATTGCTAGCTCACAGTGACCTTGCTATCTACCAGTGCTCCCACATCCTTATCCACAGAGCTGCTTTCCAGCAAATCAAGCCCTAACCTCTACTGGTGTAGGGAGTTACTCCTCCCCAGGTGCAGAACCCTACACTTGCCCTTGGATTTTCCTGTCTTATATTTCTCAAGTTCTCTCAATGCTGACTTTGTTTTTTTTTAGGGCAAATGCTGCTTGCTGCTTTTTTTCTTTCCCCTTCTTTCCTTGCCTGCATATTGCCTTGAACAACAGCTCATGACCTAGTTCTGTCTTTTAATTGCTACTGCAATATGAATTTTAATTCCAGCTGGAGTCCAGATGTATTGAGGATATGCTGCACATGTCAGGACCAGTGCCATTTATCTTTCAGACCAGTGTATCCCAGCCCTTTGAATTCACGGAGCTCTTAACCTTTTGGATAAGAAAATCTTAAACCATCATCACATATTTCAGTGTTGTCTGGTGATGAGAAATGAAGATAATTGTTAATCTAAATGCTAATATATATTTTCTCTTGCAGCTTAGTTTGTTTTACTGCTCTTTAAGCTTGAATTTAAAATATTAATGGTGATAATGTGAGCCTTGTGCTTGCATCCTCCAGTGGACTGTGGGTAATACTCATTTCTAGGAGCTCATGTCTGCTTGTAGATGCTTTTTGCTTCTTTTGGGGATACTTTCTGGTGATATATAGACATTGGAGAGCCATCAGGAAAGGCTTCTCAGACATTGGAAGAGGTTTTCTTAGAGGTGAATGTGGAGCTTATGCATGTTTGTTCTGTGGTAGCATCTTAGCAGTAATGGTGAGATTGTGAGCTCTAGGTGAGTGCTTGATCTTTATGATCTGAGAGGTCTCTTCCAACCTCAACAATTCTATGCCTCATGACTTGCTAGATGTGTTGTATTTTGATCATTCCTCAAAGTCCTCTGTCAGTTGATATTTAGCTGTTTTACTTAGTTCTGATTTCCCTATTTTGCTCTACTGAAATGGGTAGTGAAGCTGCTGTCTACAACTACCTGAAGGGAGGCTGTAGCCAGGCAGGAGTTGGTCTCTTCTCCCAGGCAACCAGCAATAGAACAAGGGGACACAGTCTCAAGTTGTGCCGAGGGAAGTATAGACTGGATGTTAGGAGGAAGTTCTTCCCAGAGAGAGTGATTGGCATTGGAATGGGCTGCCCAGGGGGGTGGTGAAGTCGCTGTCCCTGGAGGTGCTCAAGAGAAAACTGGGTGAGGCACTTAAGTGCCATGGTCTAGTTGACTGGCTAGGGCTGTGTGCTAGGCTGGCCTGGATGATCTTGGAGGTCTCTTCCAACCTGGTTGATTCTATGATTCTAATATGCTTTCTACTGCCTGCTCCAGAAAAGGCTTAATTTTAACCATTCTTTGATTGCAGCTTGTGAAAAGCATTGGGAACTTTGAGAGGAGGGGAAGCATGTATAACAATAAACTGATTTAGGTTAGACTAGATCTCCAAATGCTGGAATCCACTTGTACTCAATTAAACCTCAATGCTAATTGTTCACATTATGGAAACTGCAAAGTGAAGAGGAGAAAAAAATAGCTGTTTCTGGTGTACATACAAGCATGCCCTACCCAAAACAGGGGCATATGTGAGCAGAGTTTGTCTTTATAATATACCAGTTCATGTAGAATGCAGAAAAGGAGAGTCTGGTATTACTTTGGAGAGCTGGAGGAGAAGCAGAAAACTGAGGACACACTAGAAAGCACTGGAAACATGGAAATTTTGGGAGCAGAACCCCAGGGAGGAACAGCAGATGAGTGTGTTTGAGTTAGGTGCTGCTGGTGGTAAAAGCTCTGTGGGTCCATGGGCTTTGCATCATCTTCGGGAAGGTGTGTGGAGAAAGATCCTTGTCTTCATTATGATAGGATTCTCTTCCCTGAAAATGACTTGTTAGACCTTCATCACTCTGCCAAGTAAACAATTCAAAGCACAGCTGCACTTGTTATCACAGTGATATATTACAGATAAGAGGGATACTGCAACTTGTTCTCACAGCAGACTAGAAGGCTACTGGCTGACTTTTACTGATATTTGATGTGTAACACAACTGTCTGTATTTAGCTTGTTAAAATGTTTTTTTTTTTTAATGCCCAAGATATGGTGAGCAGGAGGGAAAAAATCACCTTCTTGGAAAAATGCCTTTAAGCATGATGACTGGTGTGTGGCAGGGGGAAGGCAGATAGTAGAGGCTGAGAGGAAATCTAGTACATTAATCCCAAATACCCCTCAAAATCTGTGGAGTCTCATAGCTGAATTTTCAGAATACAAACCAACAATCTAGCTGTAAAATAGATCTCTCTGAAAGGAAACAGTCATGATGTCACCTGCAAACATTTTAGTGCAGTAAATTAATCTAAAGATTATTAGCAAGAGAGCAGAAAGATGCTTCTGTGCTCAAAGAAGTACTATCTCTATGTTTGGGAAGAAAACCTTTCCCTTTCTCAGCCAAAGGGCCGAAGCGCAAGATTCAGGTGTAGCCCAGGGACTGATCCCTAATACATCCACCCTTGATAACCACACTCAGGGGGGCAACCTGGCATCATTAAATTAGGTTTGATATTCTTTTTGCATTCTTGGTGGAGGCAGAAGACCAAGGATAATGGCTACCACTCTATGTTGGTCTCTCAATTTGTCTTTGGTTGTTTGATGGCAATTCCTACCCCATTGTGCTGCCCGAAGCCCAGACCTCCCCTGGCAGCACATGACACCTTCCTCCAGCAGCTGAGCTGTTAGAAATGGCCTTCATGCTCTTCTCTCCTGTGGGAAATGTGGGCTGAGTTGGTTATTGTATGTGGGAGGAGAATGTGGAATGCGAGCCAAACATCGTTGCAGGTCTCTTCTCTCTTGCAGGTGGAGAAATAAAAAGCCTTGTAAATCAGTCTCTGAACTCTCTTCCATAAAATGAGAGGGTTGGGGTCGTAGGGGGGTTATGAGAAGAGCTTCTTCTCACATAGCCTCTGCTGCTTTTGCTCCATGATGCTGGCACAGGGTGTGGAAGGGCAGGACCACAGCTCCTGTAGCACCTGCTTGGGACAAGTCTATGGCTCTGAAATTGTGTTATTTCCTGCAAACATCTCCCTCGGTGAGAGGGATTGTACAGGGAATGCCTGTGGGCAGGATCCCAGGGAACTGTAGAATAACAGAGTGGTTTAGAGTGGAAAAGACTTTTAAAAGTTATCTAGTTAAAGCCCTTGTAGTCAGCAGAGGCATCTGCAACTAGAGTGGGTTGCTCAGAGTCCCAGGAACCTGACCTGGAATGTTTCTAAGGATGGGGCTTCTACCAGCTCTCCGGGCAACCCGGGCCAGTGTTTCACCACCCTCACTGTAAAATAGTTTCCCCTCTACCTATTCCAAATCTCCTTTGAGTTTAAACATCACCTCTTGCCTTGTCACAACAGGCCCTGATAAAAAGTCTGTTCCTAACTTCTCTATTGGTCTCTTTAAGTACTGAAAGGTTACAGTAAGGTCTCCCCAGAGCCTTCTCTTCTCCAGGCTGAAAAAACTCTAGCTCTCTATGCCTGTCCTCACAGCAGAGGGGTTCCAGCCCTCAGATCGTGTTTGTGGCCCAGAAAGGGGATGAATGTGCACTGATAGGCTTGTGCAGAGTTAAAGGGCTTCCAGGAGCATGTCTTGCTCAGGGAGCAAAAAAGTCAGAAAAAGCCAGGGAAGAGAACCCTTAGGATTAGTGCAGTGAGCTGTAAGGAAACTTCTGCTACTCTCTGCATTTCACAGGCTGCTAAATGAAGTCATGTTCCTGGTCAGAGAAACAACTTAGGAAACAGTGAGCAAAGGAGGGGTTTTCTATGTGCTGGGACTGCCTTTCCAACCCCTCCAGCAGATAGATTACCCTGGCAGGTTGCTGGGTAATGACTTCACTTTAATCATCTCTGCTCATTTGCTGTCTGGATCTTCAGTGAGCTGCTCTGCCTCTTACATCTCAATTCCGCTTTATTACTGTCGGTGGTGTTTCTCTTTCCTTTTGTGCTCCTCAGGTAGTAACTGCTTTTGAGCTTGTTTTCAGAAACCAGCAATAATATTGTCTGAGATGATTAATTCCTTTAATTTGTTGTTGTGCTGGTGGCTGACACTTTCCCCCTGGTGCAGAGCTCTCACTGGACTTGAGAGTCTCTCCACAGTATGTGTATCTTGAGCAGAATTCATTTTAATCAGGGCTCCCCCCAATTTGGTAATACTTCGGACCAATTTCTGGCCATAATTACGAAAAAACATCTGCAGCCAGTGATCAGATGTAATTGCCAACAATTTCCCACCCATAGAAATCTTGTTTGGCTCTAACATTCCTGGAATCCTGTCTTTTTTTCCCCAATCACCCTTTTCCAGCAGGAATCTCACAGTTGCTAGGAGGTAGAATGTTTTTTTTATGCCTTGATACGTGAAATATTTTTAGCATGAAGTGGAGAATTACCCATATAATTTTCTGGTTAATATTTGCTGTATTAAAATAGAAGGACCAAAATGCAGCAAGAAGGAAATCTCTAGAGGTCCAGAGGCCAGGTTTGATACTGGTATCATCCAGGCACTCCAAATATTACTTGCATCTGTGTCTGCTGAATTTAACTGGAAATATGACAATTACAGGCTGTCACAGGAGACTTCCATTCTACTCCTGACTCAATTACCAAGCTCATGATTCTTATAATATTACCTTTGCTGTAAATAAAGTCAGGTTCCTTATCCTTTGTCTTCACTTTTTCTTCCCTCCATTAGAATAGATGCTGAGGGGACCAGACCATCTCCCTGATAAAGAAGGGCTGAGAGACCTGGGGTTGTTTAGCCTGGGGAAGACTGAGAGGGGATGTTATCAATACTGATCAATAGCTAAAGGATGGGATCATGAGGATGAGCTCTTTTTAGTGGTGGCACGTGATAGGGCAAGGACAACAAGTACAAACCAGAACACAGGAGGTTTCACGTGAACTGAAAGAAAAACTTTGCTGTGAGGGTAGTGGAGCCTTGGAGCAGGCTGTCCAGAGATGTTGTGGGGTCTCCTTCTCTGGAGGCATTAAAAACCCACCTGGATATGTTCCTGGGTGTTTAGATGACTTTGCTTTAGCGGTGTGTGTGTGTGTGTGTGTGTGAACTAGGTGATCTCCGGAGGTGTCTTCTACCCTTTACCATTCTGTGACCTCTACAAGCTATGGATGATTTTTTTTTTTTAGGTACTGCCTGTAACTATGCTGTGCACTTAAGACTGGGAATACTAGGTTTAGAGTAACTTCAGTGGGAGAGAACTTGAAGAGATGATACTCTGCTAGGCTGGATGTTAGGAGGAAGTTCTTCCAAGAGAGAGTGATTTGCCATTGGAATGGGCTGCCCAGGGAGGTGGTGGAGTCACCATCCCTGGAGGTGTTCAAGCAAAGCCTGGCTGAGGCACTTAGTGCCATGGTCTAGTTGACTGGATAGGGCTGCGTGCTAGGTTGGACTGGCTGATCTTGGAGGTCTCTTCCAACCTGGTTGATTCTATTCTATTACTTTTCCTTGCAACCAGCCTGTGCAGCTGTAGTTGGAAAAGAAGTAAGAAAAAGAAAGCACTTAGACTGGAAGTGGAGTCTGCCTGACACACACATGTTTAATGAGTGGCAGCATTGGACACAAGTCAGAAGTTGTATCTAGACAGACTCAGATCTCTACAAACGTGAAGTGCAAGAAATAATTTGAACCACTCAAACATTATTGAGCTGCAATCAACTAATCACTTAGGAAAACAACCAAGAGTCAGAACAGCTTAATGTAAACAGCTTTTCAACATGCAAGAATAGGCAGAAAGGAAAATGTTAGACATTAGGCTGCCTAAGGAACAGAATGCATTATGGAAAATATGGTAGCACTAAACGTCGTCTAGTGGTATACTGAAGTACTCTGCTTGTTATTGATTCTTCCCTGGAAAATTCCTAGGGGACTTAGTTGTTTATGTTTCTCTGTTTAGTTTTAGTCTTTATGTACTAGATTCTCTTATAGTCAGAATTTGGGAATGGGCAATAAATATGGGAGGCTTTGTTTTGTAATTTCAGGGCATCAGTAACCACAACTTTGTTGGAAAGCAAAGAATTCCAATTCAGCCAAGAATTCCTCTGAGGCCTGAGCTCAGTTTGATGCTGGATGGTAGAAATCAGCCGCTGGATGGTAGAAATCAGCCACTTGATGGAATCCCAGAATGGTGGGGGCTGGAAGGGACATTTGGAGATCATCTAGTCCAACCCTCCTGCTAAAGCAGGGTCACTTGGAGAAGGTTGCCTGGAATCACAATGTCCAGGGGAGTCTGGAGGTAGTAAGATAGAAACCTCGTGGAAGAAACATGATTTAGCAAACAAAGGTGTACTCTGTCTTCCAGAGCTTAGTGCCAACCATGGTGGTTGTGCAGCAGTAGAAGGGAAGGTCTGGCCTGCAGCTCTTGGTTTTTATTTTTTAATGTACTTTAGTAAAGTACTTTTTGTTGTGCAAAATGCATGAGCAGGCCCTGAGCAAAGAATTCCTTTTAGCAGCAGATTGCCTTCTTTTTTTCCTTTATAGACTGTCTTTTACGCCATGAAAAAAGCATTGTTGTACACATTCTTTACCTTGGCCCACCCTCCAATCTGGCTAATGGGTTTGCTCTGGGAACTGGGAAAATGCACATCTGAATTTCAGGTCTAGAGTCTGTCTCCTGGGTGGTGGTAGGTAGGTTTTGGGGGTTTACTTCATCCTTTAATGAGTAAGTTGCTTATAACTAGAGAAACTAGCAGAGGCACAGAGTGGGTCTGAGCTGTGGTTCCCAGCTTCTGGGAAGAAAGTGAGAGCTGAGGTATAACTTTGCCACTAGCACTGCCCCCTTCTCCTCACATTTGTCAATCCTCCAACTCCTTGATTTTTCCTGTTTCTGAAGTATGAGACTGTTTAGTTTATGGGACTAGGGCATGTCAGAGGCCACCACTGCCTTGGCATTGAAGCTTTAGTGTCCTCTATGGTAGTCACTCTCTGGCTATTCACAAAGCACAGATCAGCTCTGCCCAGTGAGTAGGGCTGAAAACTGGGAGAAAGTCTTAAGCACAATGCCTTGGGTGGAAAACTGAGGCATGATGATAGAAAGGGACGCTATCTGAAAGAGGACAGTGAAAATGAAGCTTCTCCAAAACCCATAGCTCCACACAGACGTTCAGCTTCCGCTGTACACCACCATGGGCTGCACATCCATGTGCCGAAAGACACCTATATCCACAGAACGTCAACAGAAAGAGAATGCTGTATTTTCTGGAGAGATTTCAACCAGATTCTGCTGCTTCCTGGTAGATTCTGATGGGGAGAGGTGGAGTCTCTGTCTCTGGGCAAATAGTGCCATCACTGATGCTATGCTTTGAGAGGGCTCATTAACTCCACAGTGCTGTTTCTGAAGATGAAAAGTCTTCTTTTCACAGTGCAGGAGTTTTAACTGTGCCCTGGCTAAAAATTACCTCAACCTGCTATAAATTGAGATGTTTTGCTAATTGGTTTCTTGGTTCATTAGCCAAATTGTGTGTATGAGGGGAATGGGAAAAGCTCAGAATGAATTTGCTTTGCAATTCTTAATTTAAATGGTGAATAATAATTTCAAGTTGAACAAAACACATTATGTGATTTGCAGTGATGGAGTTATTTTTTTTCCCCCACTTTATGATCATTTGCCACCTTTAGAGCTTTATGGGAAGATGATCCTCAGCTCTGCATCATTCTGGCATGTTGTGATACTAGGTAGGAAGGGATAATCATTATACTACAATGTGATAATCTCGAAATGTATACAGAAATGTTTTATCGTGGGAAGTTCCTCCTCATATGTTGCTTTAAGTAGTGAGATGACAGAGATAAACAGCAAAAGTCTTTAAAACTCAGCTTTAGTGCAACGGATTCTGTGGCTCTATTTCCACTGCACCCATGTAAGTAACAAAAATCCAATCTGTCCCTAGTTTGCTCTTTCCGAAGCAGTGCACTCAGCGAAAAATCAAAGATTAACTCTGAGCAAGCTAAAGGGAACAAATTCCACTAATTCATCAAAGCAAACACTGTAGAATTTAATCTGTTTTAGGAATTTTTCTACCATTGATTGTTATAGCATGACTGGGGCACAGGAGGTCATTTGTGAGCAACTGAATTGCTGGTTGTGTGACAGTGGAAAAAAAAAAGGCAGGCTGAAAAACAGGTTAACTTAAAGAAGCTTCTAGTAGCTGTTTTTGTAAGATGAATATATATTATCTAAATTAATGGCAGTAAATCTCCAATTTAGAATCATAGAATCAATCAGGTTGGAAGAGACCTCAAAGATCATCCAGGCCAACCTATCACCCAACCCTATCCAGTCAACCAGACCATGGCACTAAATGCCTCATACAGGCTTTTTTTGAACACCTCCAGGGACGGTGACTCCACCACCTCCCTGGGCAGCCCATTCCAATGCCAATCACTCTCTCTGTGAAGAACTTCCCCCTAACATCCAGCCTATACTTCCCTCGGCACAACTTGAGACTGTGTCCCCTTGTTCTGTTGCTGGTTGCCTGGGAGAAGAGACCAACCCCCACCTGGCTACAGCCTCCCTTCAGGTAGTTGTAGACAGCAATGAGGTCCCCCCCTGCCGGAGCTTCCTCTTCCCCAGACTAAACAACCCCAGCTCCGTCAGCCTCTCCTCATAGGGTTTGTGTTCCAGGCCCTTCACCAGCTTTGTTGCCCTTCTCTGGACACGTTCCAGCACCTCAACATCTCTCTTGAATTGAGAGGCCCAGAACTGGACACAGTACTCAAGGTGTGGCCTGACCAGTGTTGAGTACAGGGGAAGAAGCTGGTGCGGAATTGCAGCTTGGTAATATAAATTAAGCCGCTGGATTGGATGAGGAAATGTAGAGCCTGCAACTTCAGTAGAGTTACAGGTAGATGAACGTTTTCTGTGTGTTGGGGCACAGTGACCTTGCTGCTAGAGCTGACAAATCTTTACAGTAAGTTTGTCATTGTTTCCTGACAGCAGTCCAGACTTTGGCATTTGTGACCTTGTTCTCCAGAGTATCCTCTCATAATATGGGTTGGGCCAAAGCTTTGAAAGTGCTCTTTAGTTTTTTGATAAGCAGATAGATTCTTATTTTACAACAGAGGTTTCTTCAGCCCAGCACATGTTGTGTTTGCACAAGAAGTTTGAAGTGGAACCTCCAAACTTATTGAATTCTTCTGTAAATATACATCAAAGAGAGCAGCCACTATGAACTCTGTTTGCTGTGGTTTGGGCAATTTATACGTGCTAAAATAATTGTATAATGGAGTTGCTTGAATAATTCACTGCTTGGAAAGGATAGAATTTTCTTGCAAGTTGTTTTTTTTGAGTGGAAGGTGGGTTAATCTCCTGGATGTGTCATTTCACAGTAAAGCACTGCAGTTGCTCACGTTCGTGAATGACATTTAGCTGTGCAGAGGAGTTTACTGTCATTGTGAATCTGAATATCAGCCAAAAAAAAAAGTCTGTAGGGAAGAAAAAGATAAAAAAACAAACAAAAACCACACTGAACAAAAACCCAAACCAAAACAAGCAAAAACCACAAAAGCAACATGAAAAAAGCCCCAAACAAAAAAATCCCAACAAAACCCAAACCGTCAAGAGAACCCAACCAAAACCAACAAAAAAAACCCAACCCAAAGCACAAACCAACCAGAAAAACAAACAAAAATCCCAGACCACCAAAGCTAACACCATCTTCCCAGCAATAGCAGCTCTCTGCAAGCCAACCATCGTCCCCCAAAAACCAAAACAGCAAATCTTCCTCAAATAACCAACCAAAAAATCCCCAAATCCCCTCAAACAACCCCCAAAACCCCCGCTTAAACCCATTGAACAAACAACCCACCAAAAAGCAAAAAAGACCAAGCAAATCCCCCCAAACCCAACCAAAACATAAAAACAACCCCCAAGAAAACAAAAGACCAAACAAAACAACACCCCACCCAACAAAAAAACCCTGGACCCACACATATCAAAAAGCCACTAAAAAAACAGTACCCCACCCCACAAAAAAAACCTGGACCCCCACATATCAAAAAACCACTAACAAAACCCCATCCCAGCCCTCCAGAACTACAAAACCTAGTGCCAAACGACCCTTGCATTACTTTTAAAGTTCATATCTTCCTGAATACTTCTAAATACAGTGTCTCATGCAGAAGCCTTTTGATGGGACTGTACCAGCAGCCCTGGGTCAGAGCAAGGATCCAGCACATTGCAGTCCTGGTTCTGATCATTTAGGATCAGTTCAATTATATGTTGTGCAGAAAAGACATCTTTTAACATGTGTATTTCCCAGCAGTTTCGTGTCCCCTCATACCTAGAAAAGACATCTTTTAACGTGTATTTCCCAGCAGTTTCATGTCCCCTCATACCTCTTCCTGTGCATCTTATGAGTGCTGTTTGTGATTTCTGTAGATCTCTACCATACTGCTCCTCTCGACTTTTGCTGGCAAGTCCTGATTGGTTTAGTGCCAGCATTCTGCAATAGTGATCCAACTTTCTGGGCCATTCTGGAGCAATACTGCTTCTTGGTATACTTCTGCTGGTTTAGGATGGAAATTGATTTTAAGAATGTGTTGAGGTGCTGCTATGTGCATATTTATTTACTTTGTCTACCTTTTGTTTTCCTTGGTTGTTTATGTTCCTATGTCAGTTTATTTTCCTTGCTTGTTTATGTTCCTTTGTCAATCTGGCATTTCTACATAATTTATACTGTTGTTTGTTTTTTTTTTCATAGTGCCCAGGGAGGTGGTTGAGTTGCTGTCCCTGGAGGTGTTCAAGAAAAGCCTGGATGAGGCACTTCGTGCCATGGTCTAGGTGACTGGATAGGGCTGGGTGCTAGGTTGGACTGGATGATCTTGGAGGTCTCTTCCAGCTTGGTTGATTCTGTGATTTACCATAATCTCATCATATTTCAGAGGTGCCAATGATAGCAATTTTGGTTTTGTTTTAAATAAGCAGACATTCTGCATTACTCAGCCCCTCCACACTCTGTATTTTTATTCAAACTCACAAGGTTAGTGTCTCTGTTTGCTACTTTTATGCACCATGCATGATTGCAGTCGTCTTTGTCTGGGCTGTTCTTTGCAGTTATTATTATTTTCTTTAACCTGAAACTCCCTTTCTTCACTCTGTCCAAAGATAGAGAGGCTTTTATAACAACTTTTCTTCAGCTTTTAGTTGGATGGGAGGGGAAAAAAAAAAAAAAGGAGAAAAAAATCTCAACAAACAGAAAAACCCAAAAATGGGGAAAAAAAAGGCAAAACAACCAAGGAAACTGTCTCCACTTTAAAAGCATTGACTGTGTTGTTCTATTATAGTGTAGATGGAGGCAGGCTTTCTTTGCAGTTCTCCTTAGTCCCCAGGGTTTTCCCAGTAAAGCTTTCCTCTTTCCTTCTGTCCATTGCATTTTCCTGCACAGGGACTGCTCTATTAGACACTGGTTTTTGTTTGGTGTGGTTTTTTTTCCTGTGAAGATGTCTTTTTCTTTTTATTGAGGATTTTTTTTTCTATGAAGATGTTTCTTTTTTGTTTGTTGATTTGGTGTTTTGTTGTTTGGTTGGTTGTTGTTTTTTTTTTTTCCCCTGATGAGGATTTGTTTTCCTGTGCCCACCTCTGCCATTCCCAGTTATTCTGCCTACCTGAGGAGAGACAGCTGTCCTCCTTAGAGCTGACAGGTATTTCCAACAGGTGTAATCAAGGACAAGTAGTGATTTACATTGCTTGATTTGGATCACTGGCTGGACACCAGCCTGCCTTAATTCATTTTTTTTTCCTTAACTTTGATCTCCACTGCTGTTTATTTTACATTTCTAGCAATCTAGAAGAGACATTTAGCAAAGGCTTTGGATAGAAGATGAATTCCAAAATCCATAGCTTTTCCTCATATTGTATTTTCAAACTGAAATCCCCCTGAAAGGTCACCTGAAGGTTTGAAATACTTGAGCATTTAGATTGTTGTTGATTTTTCTGTTGGTGATTGACTGGCCATCGAGCCCATCATGCTCTTCTACTGAAAACAGAGTAAGTGGTTACATTTTCTTGTAGAGAAAAAGTCTGCTGACCTTCTTAGCTGTAGCTGCTGCTGGTGCAACTGCATTATGCATGGATGGGTATGAATGAATGATAGGAGTTCCACAAGGATAACATATGGGTTAGACAGTGTGGAGCCTTGCTCTTAGAATGGTTCAAGATGGCAGAGACCTTTTAAAGGGCATCTAGTCCAACCCTCTGCAGTTAGCAGGGACATATTCTACAGATTGCTCACAGCCCCATCTGATTTGACCTAGAATGTTGCCAGGGATGGGGCATCTACCACCTCTGGGCAACCTGGGCCAGTGTCTTGCCACTCTCATGCCATGGTGTCTTGCCTGTTGTTGATGGCTGGTTTATATAGGGTTCTTTAAGTGAATGCTCCTGGTTATCATGCTAATAAGGCACTTTTTAATTGTACTCTTGACTGTGGATGTGTTGTATGGGACAATGTATTTGTACCTAGAGGCTTAGTTTTATATCCTTCCACCGAGTTTGGCTGAAATAAGGATTACTGAGTTCACAATTGTACAGGCAATCCCAAATAATGTACAATTTTATGGATAGTAGGCTGAAGATGAGCCAGCAGTGTGCCCAGGTGGCCAAGAGAGCCAACGGCATCCTGGCCTTTATCAGGAAGAGTGTGGCCAGTAGGACGAGGGAGGTTATTCTGCCCCTGTACTCAGCACTGGTCAGGCCACACCTTGAGTACTGTGTCCAGTTCTGGGCTCCTCAATTCAAGAGAGATGTTGAGGTGCTGGAACGTGTCCAGAGAAGGGTGACAAAGCTGGTGAAAGGCCTGGAACACAAACCCTATGAGGAGAGGCTGAGGGAGCTGGGGTTGTTTAGTCTGGGGAAGAGGAGGCCCAGGGCTGACCTGATTGCTGTCTACAACTGCCTGAAGAGAGGTTGTAGCCAGGTGGGGGTTGGTCTCTTCTCCCAGACAACCAGCAACAGGACAAGGGGACACAGCCTCAAGTTGTGCTGGGGGAGGTATAGGCTGGATGTTAGAAGGAAGTTGTTGCCAGAGAGAGTGATTGGCATTGGAATGGGCTGCCCAGGGAGGTGGTGGAGTCGCCATCCCTGGAGGTGTTCAAGACAAGCCTGGATGAGGCACTTGGTGCCATGGTCTAGTTGACTGGCTAGGGCTGTGCGCTAGGTTGGCCTGGATGATCTTTGAGGTCGCTTCCATCTCCTTGATTCTGATTCTATGATCTTTTATGGTAGATAAAACCATTGGATTGACTCAGGAGTGGCTGAAGATGATTCCTTTATAAAAGAAGCAAATTTCAAATGTAACACCACCACCATTATATGTGCAAGGACCAGCTTGCTTCTAAAACATTTTTGGAAATGTAGGAAAATAGAGAAACTTCTGGCTAGCTGCTGGCACCGACCTGCTTTCATATGAGTTTGATCTGTCACAGCATGGTAGAAGTCAGTAGCAACCTCTGGAGATTGTCTAGTCCACCCACCCTGGTAAAGCAGGGTTGCCCAGAGCAGGCTGCCCAGGATCACAATGTCCAGGCAGCGGAGGAGACTCCCCAACTTCTCTGGGCAGCCTGCTCCAGGGCTCCAGCACCCTCATTGGAAAGAGGTTTTTCCTTACGTTTAGATGGAACTTTGTGTTGCATTTTGTGCCCGCTGTCCTTTGTCACTGGGCACCACAGGAAAGTAACTGGCCTCATTCTCTTGCCCACCACACCAGACTACTCAGCCCCAGGTCTCACAGCCTTCCCTTCTTCTTGTAAAGAAGCTCCAGTCCCTTTAGCATCTTTCTAGCCTCCACTGGGCTTTCTCCTGTAGTTCCTTGTCTCTCTTGAGCTGTGGAGCCCAGAAGTGGATCCATTACTCCAGATGTGACCTCACTGTGGCATAGTAGTCATCTTTTTTTTAAGCTACATGATGAAGCATATAAATTACATGTACTGTTTTGCATGCTTTTCTGTGAGATCATTATATTGCTGTTGTTCCCCTCTTATTTTATGGCCTTAAAATAATTTTCCATTTAGCTTCGAGGCTTTAGTGATCCAGGTTTGTAGTAATAGAAGGCAGAATTATGGTAGAAAAAGGCAATACTGTGGGATCTGTTTCCATTTGTTTGTTTGGGTTTGGGTTTTTTTGTTGTTGATTTTTAATTGGGAGAAGATAGATCTTGTAAATGGTCCAATCATTGCTGAGAAGCCAACTTGACATTTTTTTTGGTGTGATGGTTTGGGTGTTCTCTGCACCCCCCCCACTTTGGAAATCACCCAGACTAGACACAGCCAGCTCTGGAAATATGAATGAAGCTTATATTTACAGCTAGCACAATATACAACCAGATATTTACAGTATATACAGTTATAGACAGAAATAGACAAAGTAAAAGGTAATGCAGAAACACAACAGCCCTCCCAGAAACCTGNATGACCCCAGAAAAGTGATGACCACGTGTCTCATTTGGAGCTCTCTGCCAAAGACTCCAGGTTGGACCATTTCACTGGCAGCAGTGCACAGAATGTTTTTAATGTCCAGACCAGATCACACAGGTCCCAGGCCCACTGCATGGACTACTTCTCGTTTGATCTGATCAAAGGCTGCTTGTTGTTCAGGTCCCCACTCGAAATTTGGTCTCTCTAGAACCAACTTCCAAGCTTTCTTAAGAAAACGGAACATGGTTAAGTGCTTTATGCTACTCGTTTGCAAAAATGTAGTAGCTCTGTATATCCCTGATGGAAAATCTGCAAGTCAGATTCTTTGTAATGATTGAGAAAGGAAATTGTGTCATTTCTGCGAGAGAATTAGCTTTTATTCATTTCAGGCAATCGGTCTTTAGTGGAACTTACACGTTTGGAGAAATAGATTTAAAGAAATCCATACTCTCTTTGATTTATGATGGGAGTTGTCTGGTTTTCACTACAATTAAATAAAACCTTATTCTTTAAACCAGAAGATAATTATTTAAGAAGTCTTCAATTCTTATTAAATGTTCTCCAGTTCTGTCTAATCCTGTATCATCTTTTATTTGGCAGCTGCACAGCAGCTATTTGCTCAGTCTTTTTTGATTAATTCTCTCCCTGTTTCAGGGTGTAATATACCTTGTTTGTTTAGAAAAAGGGAATATGTTTCACATTTAAAAATCCCTTTTCCTGCAGTTACCGCATCTTTGCAGATTTAATTATGTCTCAGTCCCTTCCAAATCATGTAAGTCAAAGGTCCCATCTTACTTGTCCCTGAGGCATCATTATGAAAAGTCCCCAGATGGAGTCTAGCTTCTAACTGATGACTTTACCATATAGGGGCTAATTACTTCTAATCTTACACATTGATGAGCCTGTATTTTATGTCTCTGAGCCACTGAAACTGTAACTGCCAAATTATCCTCTACTGTAATATGTGAGTTATTTCTCCATTTAAATGGACTGGCTTCACAAATGATAATCCCTTCCTGCCAGGCTCTTGCATTTTAAGCCATAATTATTTCTGGCACACAGTTCCTTCCGATGCGCCCTTGTTAATCCATGTTATGATCTCGGATAAGCTGATAGTGCCTGGTTGATTTAAGCCAGAAAAGGGCGAGCAGAATGGTGCAGGGGACCCAGAATCCTGGGGATGCTTGGAGCAGCTCTCTAGGGCTGCAGCTGGCTGAGTTCCACTTAGCCCTGCCTTGAACCGCTGGCTTTTTTCCTTTTATGAGCAATAACCTCCATCAGATCCGTAAAAGAAATGACTCAACACTTTCACCTTCGGAGAAGGGAGAAAAAAAATGTATTTGGAAGTCTATAATGCATGAAGGTGTTGGGAGCCTAATCTAGTATAAACTGCCTTCAGCCAGCCCTCTTAAGTACTGGGGATGAGAAATGAATATCTAAGAAGTGGCAAATAACCACAATTGCACTCTGATTTCATGGCTGTATGTGATAGAGGTCAGTAGCATAAAGCTGTTTATTTCTTCATACAAAGCAGTGGCTGTTATCGTAACTTGCTGGAGGAGGCAAATGTTCTGGAAAGTCTTCATTCAAGGAAAGACTGTATTTTATTACAGCATTATTTCCTCCCATATAGTCTTTTTTCCCCTCCTTATTTCTCTGTTAATTCTCATAAAATTGTTTTGGTTGGAAAAAGATCTCTAAGATCATCGGATCCAACCTGGCCTGGGGGAACTTGGTGTTTAAAAGATACGTAGATATGATGCTGAAGGACACGGTTTGGTGCTGGATTAATGGCTGAACTTGATGATCTTAAAGGTCTTTTCCAGCCTAAATGATTCTATGAGCTAACCTTGGGGTTGCCTCCCCAAAGGACAAGGTTTTTGCAGGAAACTGAGTATGAAGTAGTAATAATTTTGGTTTTGTGTAGTCCAGATTTTAATCCAGATCTGAAAATAAGTAGCTGCCTACTGAAAGCTTTGATACAAAACCAGAGATTTGGAAGAATAGGTTTTGGAGATGGTGGAACTTTTCCCTTTGCTAGTTTCAGAGAGGTCAATAGCACCTTATTGATTTAGATATTACTTTTTTAAAGGCACCAGGGTACTGAGCAAGCAGTGCTGTCTGGGGAGTAAAAATACCAATACAAAGTACCAAAACCACTTCAAATGACAGCAAAATCTGCAGCCTCTGAACACTGAAAATCCTGGGAAATTCCTGGTGTTATCACTGTGGCTGCTACAGCCAGGAACACTGACTCATATCCAAGGTAAAGAATTATTTGTGCTCAATTTCAATATTTAAAAACAAAACAAAAAAGCAGAACCTGCCACATAATTCTGGCTGAATAAACTTGCCTTAAATGTGGAATGAATTACAGAAATCTGCATTTATATACCTATTAGAATTAACGTCCTGGCCAAGATGTTAATCTCAATATTGCTCTCATAAAATAAAACATGTAGAGTCATAAGCTGGCCTTGAATCACTATGAGGTAGACTAGATTGATCTTCCAAATGAATGCTTTTAGTTTAAGGGCTGAGGAATATTTTTGCTGTTTTGCTTAAAATCAGATGAATGACTTGCTGGAGTTGGTTCTTACCTTGCAGATGACTCTTAAGTGTCCAAAGAATATACTTGCTTATGAGTGGTTTTTAATTGGTTTTAATGATAACACTCTCCTGAAAGCCTGGTTTTTGGTCAGCCCAAAATCTTGGTGTGTATGGGTGTAGAGATGAAATGTGCAGTGTGTGTGTGGCCATTTGAGCTAGATTTCTAGCTCAGACATAGGGGAGAGGTGAACATCTAGGGATAGACCATATAATGGCAACAATGGATGTTAATACAATTTCATTGGAGCATCAAGAGCTTTATGTCTAGGAGCACAGCTTGTACCTTCCCCCTTGCTGGATTCTGCTGCTTCAGCTGCGCCCGCTGCTATCTTTCCCCGCTGCTGCTCCTTTGCTGCTTCACCACCGCTTGACCTCTTCCCCATCTTTGTTAAGGTTATTATATTTCTCTAGTAGTTTATTTCTCCTTATACTGTTATATTTGAACTATAAGAAATATGATTTCATCTTTCCCTGACTTTCCAAAAAAGAAAGGAAATTCCATGTTGTGATGAGTTTATTCTACCGGGGGAGGGATCCACCCTAACCTGGGACAGTGTCCCTATGTCACATCAGTATCACAGTATCACCAAGGTTGGAAGAGACCTCACAGATCATCAAGTCCAACCCTTTACCACAGAGCTCAAGGCTAGACCACGGCACCAAGTGCCACGTCCAACCTTGCCTTGAACAGCTCCAGGGACGGCGACTCCACCACCTCCCTGGGCAGCCCATTCCAGTGTCCAATGACTCTCTCAGTGAAGAACTTTCTCCTCACCTCGAGCCTAAACTTCCCCCGGCGCAGCGTGAGGCTGTGTCCTCTCGTTCTGGCGCTGGCCACCTGGGAGAAGAGAGCAACCTCCCCCTGGCCACAACCACCCCTCAGGTAGTTGTAGACTACATCAGTAGGTTCTCCACGATTGGGATTACCAAAACATTTTAGTCGAGGTACAAAAGAGCAGCCCTGAATTTGGTTTTTCTTTCTCATCATTATTTGAGACTAGTCTTCTGAGCAAATAAAGCAGCATGTGAATCTTGTGCTGATCCTCTCCTCAAGTCAGATCCAGTTGATGGATTTTAATTTACAGTAAATAGTTCTGTTGTAAAAACTGGCCTTTTAGTCTAAGCTCTTGAACGTGTCCAGAGAAGGGCGACAAAGCTGGTGAAAGGCCTGGAGCACAAACCCTGTGAAGAGAGGCTGAGGGAGCTGGGGTTGTTTAGCATGGAGAAGAGGAGGCTCAGGGCAGACCTCATTGCTGTCTACAACTCCCTGAAGGGAGGCTGTAGCCAGGTGGGGGTTGGTCTCTTCTCCCAGGCGACCAGCAACAGGACAAGGGGACACAGTCTCAAGTTGTGCTGGGGAAAGTCTAGGCTGGATGTTAGGAGGAAGTTGTTGCCAGAGAGAGTGATTGGCATTGGAATGGGCTGCCCAGGGAGGTGATGGAGTTGCCATCCCTGGAGTTGTTCAAGAGAAGCCTGGATGAGGCACTTAGTGCCATGGTCTAGTTGACTGGCTAGGGCTGGGTGCTAGGTTGGACTGGATGATCTTGGAGGTCTCTTCCAACCTGGTTGATTCTATGATTCTGTAGATTCAATATCTGTCTGTACACAGCTGTTTATCACTTTTGCTAACCAGATTGTGTTTCTGTGTCATGGGAAATAAAATTCAGAATTTCTGAGCTCCAACAGGAGAATAGAATCATAGAACAGTTTGGGGCTGGAAAATGTCTTTAAAAATGATCTAGCCCAACCTTCCCAGTACTGAACATGGACATCTCTTACAAAGAACCTGGACCACCCTGACTTGGAATGTTTCCAGAGATGAGGCATCTACCATCTCTCTGGGCAGCCTGCACCAATGTTTCAACACCCTCAGTCTGAAAAATGTCTTCATTCTCTCTGGTTTAAATCTCCCTTTTATTTTAAAGCCTTCACCCCTTGTCCTGTCTCAACAGGCCCTGCTAAAATGTCAGTCCCCACCTTTCTTATAGTCCCTTCGAAGTACTGAAAGGCCACCAGGAGGTCTCCTTGAAGCCTTCTCTTCTCCAGGCTGAACAGCTCTAACTCTCTTAGCCTGGCTTCACAGCAAAGGGTTTTCCATCCCTCTGATTCACAGCTGAATGTTTTAAATAAAACTTTGCTTTGGGTTGTGAGCCTGTCTGCCTCTTCATGGTGGGGCACTTTTTGGAGAGCTCTCAGCACACATTTATATATGCCTCAGCAAAGGCCAGGCTCTTCTCTGCTACACCTCTGGGCACCAAAGCTAACTTTTTAAAATGGATTTAAAGAATCTCCATCACAAACCAAAAAGCAGAGAGCAGTGCAGTCAAGCCTCCATCCCATCCTGAAAAACACTGGAAGTTAACCAAAGTAACTTCAAGTAATCCAATGAAGATGCCCACTTGAGCTTACTCTTCCATGAAAATCAGGCATAGAAAACTGGTGTACTGGGAGGAAGGAGGAGGGGAGGTTACATGCTACTCAGAGGGGACATGACATTCCTGTTTCTGGAAGGAGGGACAGCATAGTTGGTGGAAACAGTATTTCACTGACCTCTCACACTGAATTTGTGTGAATTTGGCTGGAAATTTAGCCTGGACACCATCCTGAGAACGAGGAAGTGTAGGACCAGCAGTAGGACAACAGACAAGAGTCTGTGCTTAGTATTGCATGAGTTAACTGAGGTGATCCCAGGAGCATGGGAGTAGGGTAAAAAAGGATGGCAGCTCTATTTTCACAAGGGCTGAGAAGCAGGGTAGAACTAGGTACTGTGTTTTTTGTGGATACACCTACTAACTCAAGTCAATTAATGCAGCTGGCAGTGAGTAACCTACTCCCAGTGTATATGCAAGTCTGTTGCAGGGTTAGGTTAATAATTACAACCTACTCCATAAAATGTCAGCAGTTTCCAAAGAAGTTTTCTTTGGTACTTTGCTTGAGTTGGAGAATGGTGTTACATTGTGAGAGATTCAGTTGGGAACCAGCCCAGACTGAAGAATGGAGACATCAAATTACAGCTTGCACAAGGACCATAGCATAGAATCACTTATTTTGATTGGAAGAGAGCTTTAAGGTTTTCAGGTCTGATGATTAACCCAACACTGCCAGATTGCCACTAACTCATTTCCCTCAGCACCACATTTACATGATTTTTATATCCTTCCAGGGATGGGGACTTCACCACTACCATGGGCAGCCTGTTTCAGGGCTTGACAGCACTTTGGGGGAGGAAATTTTTCCTGATGTCCAGCCTAAACCTACTCTGGTGCAACTTCAGGCCATTTGCTCTTGTCCTGTCCCGTGCTCCTTGAGAGAAGACACCAACTCCCACCTGGCTACAGCCTCTTTTTGGGTATTTGTAGAGAACATGAAGATCTCCCCTGAGCCTTCTTTTCTCGAGGCTAAACAATTCCAGTTAATCTTTGCTGCTTCTCATAAGATTTGTTTTCTAGACCCTTCATCACTTCTGTTGCTGCTCTTTCAACATGTTCCAGCATCTCAGTGTCCTTCCTGTACTGAGGGGATTTGTAGACAATTTGTGGAGTTTTAGGTCTGGAGTCCCTTAGAGGAAATTTCCACCTGAATTTCATCTTTGCCAAAGCTTCCAAACTTGCACTGGTATTCTGCAGAAATATGAATCTTCACCACTCCAAATGGAAGTTCATTGATTTTTGTTTCAGACAGATCATCACCTGGTCATGTCTCTGAGCACTGATGTTGCCAATGCAGGGCTGTGAGCTCTTAGCATACTCTTTGTTAAGCTTAAAAATGCTTGATAATGTCCTGTAGGTCATTCTGCAGCTTCTAGGTGGAGGAGTTAATGGTAGTAAATGTTAGAGAGAATATCCTCTCCAGAGAGGAGAGAGGTTTTTGAAAGCATATTTAGCCAAGTCTGTCTCCTGTTACTGGTGAACCTAAAGAGACCTTTTGGTTCTTGTCCCGAAGCACCCAGTGGAAAGACTGAAATAGAGAGGGCCTGGAATTTGACTGGTGAAGATGTGTGGGGTGAAGAGTGCAGCTAAATTATTTAATGCTTGTTCATTGTCTCTAGATCAGGTGATATCACTGAGAACAAGTAGTGGTGGAGATAATCATCAGCAACAACTTCATCTTGCCTTTGATAGTTACTTCAGCATGTTGTTATACTAAGCAGTTTAGTTACTACTTCACATTACTTCAGATATTCTTTCTCTGTAGTAAAAGCTGAGTATCCAGTGTTGTGTCTGTCATAGTAGGTGACTATGTAGACGGTAGTGGTTTGCTGTGTGACTTGAAACAGGACAGATGCTGCACATGGCTATGTCTAAGATACAGCAATACTGGGATCAAGCAGTTATGGCATCATTAGATCAGCCTCCAGCACTTCACTTTTCTTTAAGCCTCTCAATTTCTATGATCTCAGTGTGAGATTTCTGTATTTTTTTTTTTAGAGTGAAAACTAAGAGATTAAATTGAAAATACAGGCTAACAAGAGGTCATTTCATGAGCAGCAGAGCTGATAAAGCCTATGAGATAGTACCCTGAGACCCAAGTATCATCCTGGTGCTCCCTCTTTGCATCTCCTTGCTTATCCTATCTTTGATGTGTCCCGTGTTTCTCCTTGGCGATCCCAGGACAAGGAGCATCATCCTCCATGAGCAATATGACACTCTGGACGTTATGCCCAGTTGGTAAGCATGTATGTATGTTGGAGTTTGAGCAGAACTGAAGTGTAAAGAACAGGCTGAGTAACGGAACAGACTTAGATCATTCTGATAAGGACGCACAGCTGCAGAAAAGTGGCCTTGAGAGGCTGGCAGAGAAGCTGCTATCTGTAGCTGAGGTGCGATGAGGGCAGGCTGGTCAGCCCTGGGAACAGGCAATGTGGTGGCTAAGTTCTTGCAAAGGGGGATTAAGAGGGGTAGTTGGTCAGGTCTGCCTCTATGTGTGTGGACAGCCCATAGTCTGCTTTGTAAGCCTGTCGAAGTCCACGTCCCCGTACTGAACTGCACTCTGTAGGTATCACGCTTAGCTTCGATAAACAGATTGACCATTATGCATCGCATTGGTGTAAGCCCGGTGTCTGTCCCTCCCCAGTGTGGCCTAGAAGAGAGGCCAACTCAATGTATGTAGATCAGGCAGAAGAGATCTGGTGAAGTTCTTTCTGTGGCAACCTCTCATTTGTACAAGTAACTGGTCTAAGATCAACTATTGACCCTCCTGTCATGCTGTTTGAAACAGCCCAGAAACTAAAAATCCTCAAGCTGGACAGACAGAAGCATGAAGTATGAATGAAGTTCCTTCTCAAAACTAAAGATTTTATCCCAGTAGAGGGCCAAAATCTTGGTGGTGCATTTGGGGTTGTTTGTTTGTTTGTCTTTAATTGTTTCACATGCAGTAAATAACAATTGGGGGAAGAAATCAGGACTTCTAAAACACATGGAGAACTTTCCTGCAATCATAGCTGTGTTGTGCTGTCCAGCATGTTTGTACCTAACAGAAGGTGACCCTTTGTGTTTGGCCCTAACTCAGTCTTAGTGGCCTCATCATTAAAATGTATAGGAGTGGGAGTGGCTTTGTGCATCAGAGTAGCTCCTAGGGGACAGCTGTTGAGAATATAACTTTTTACACATTGAAACACTTTCCCAGATTGGTCTTGGATCAAAAATGTGTTGTGGGTTTGTCTCTCTCTTCTGAATGCCACACTGTAGAGCAAGGAAGTCTTGCAGCGAGTAAAGAAAAATGTGTTTTCTTATCCAGCTGTTGCAGCTCTTATGTTGCTGAATGCAATAATTTGGGATCTGAGCTTTTAGTTTTGCACAAGAAATGGAACAGACAAACAATCATGAGTTACGAGTCGTTGCTAGGCAGCAAGTTATTGCTTCTTGGAAAAGTGTCCATGGCTGCCTGGTCCAGCTGAGCTACTCGGATGGTGGAACTGGGTGAGGGCAGACATCTCCCAGCCCTCCTCCTTCTCATTCAGGTGGTGTCCACAGCCAAAGGAGAACTTGGGAACACCAAATTTTATTCCTTGCCAACTGGTATTTAGAAGATGCCAGAAGTTAAGGTTTTGAGGGCTTGAACATTTAATCATCTGTTCTGAGCTTTTTTTCACCCTCTATTTCTGGACTGAAAGCCTGAGTGATTAAAAAGAAAAAGGCAATTACCAATTATCTTGTGTTCAATCTGGTGATAAAACTGAAATCCACCATGCCCTCTTTTATGTTGGTACTACTGCCTTTTTTGCTTTGTTTTAATCTCCTGTGTGATCTCTGTTTCTAAACCTATTGCAATGGAATTCAAAAGGGCTAATTCCAAGATCAAACAAATCATGGCTGCGTGGTAAAAACATGCCCTGAATAGAAATCTGGTTTTCGTTTTCCCTTCAAAAGGCCCAAGTAGGTAATATTTAACCAACTGAAAAGTCTTATGTGGTAGAATAATTACTGAATTCAGCTCTGTGAAGAGCTGTTAGATTTAGAGTCAAGGCATGTCAGTGGCAGGTGAAATTAGTGGGAGCTTCAGAGTGTTCTGAAATTAGGCAAAATGGAAGTATTTATTTCATGATCAAAGTAGAAACTGAAGTTTTTAGGCTTTGTACTTACTTGAAGCTTAGGTATCATGTTTTTGTCCTGTGGATACTGATACTTTTAATCTTGGCTTTAGCCTTTGCATACTTTATTATCAAGCGGTTTCTGCTATCTGTAATCAAAGAAACACAGAATCATTTGAGGTGAAAGGAGATCTTTAAGGTCATCTAGCCCAACCACTCTGCAGTCAGCAGAGACACCTGCAACTAGAGCAAGTTGCTCAGAGCCCCAAACAACTTGACCTGGAATGGTTTCAGGGATGGGGCATCTACCACCTCTCTGAGCAACCTGGGCCAGACTCTCAATAACCCTGGGGTAAAACATTTCTTTATCTCTCCAGTCAATATTTCAATCTTTTATTTTAAATCCACCATCTCTTGCTAAAATGTCTGTCTCCAGCTTTCTCCTGAGCCCCTTTAAGTACTGAAAGACCACAGTAAGGTCTCCCCAGGGTCTTCTCCATGCTGGATGACAACACCACTCTTAGGCTGGCTTTGCAGCAGAGGGGCTCTAGCCCTCACATCATTGTTATGGCCTCTGGCCCCACTCCAACAGTTCCATATCCTTCTTGTGCTGAGAACTCCAAAGCTGGATCAAACACTGCAGGTGGGATCTCAGCAGAGTGGAGAAGAGGGGCAGAATCCCTTCCCATGACTTGCTGCCCACAGTGACATCAGTTAGTATGAAAGACTTTCCAGAAAGAATTGACATCAACAATCTGTCACTCAGTCATCCACAATGCGTTGGAGAAAGTTGAAGCTCCAGAACATATAAAGTTCATCAATGACATCATCGTGTGGGGCCAAACTGCTGAGGAAGTCTTCGAGAAAGATAACAAAATCATTGACATTCTGTTGCAAGCAGGTTCTGCCATTAAGAGAGACAAGGTCAAAGGACCTGCCAGAGAAATTCCATTTCTAGGAGAGTGGTGGCAGGATGGTCGCCATCACATTCCACAGGATGTGATAAACAAAGTCTCCACCATGGCAGTTCCCGCAAATAAGAAGGACACTCTCTGTCTTCATTGGGTGCAGTGGGATTTTTGGAGACTGCACATTCCTGAATTCAGTCAAATTGTCAAACCTCCACATGATGCAGCTCATAAGAGAAACAATTTTGAGTGGGGACCTGAACAACAAGCAGCCTTTGATCAGATCAAGCGAGAAGTAGTCCATGCAGTGGGCTTGGGACCTGTTCAAACTGGACCAGACATTAAAAACATTCTGCATGTGGCTGCGAGTGATAATGGTCAAGGCAGAGATGCAACCTACCGATGGGCATGCAATGGGTCAGTTGACTTATCCATGGGCACTGTTACACAAGTCATACATGACTCTGACATTTGTGCTGCTATTAAGCAGGCTAAGCGAATCTAGCCCTTGTGGTATGGTGAGTGATGGTCTAAGTGCAAGAATGGTGAAGTGTGGCAGACTGACTAAATCACTTCACCTTGTTCTTGTTCTGGCAAGCAGTATGTGCTAACGATGGTGGCATCAAGAACTGGATTATCTGGACAAAGGGATTGAGTCCAGCATCAGTATGTTTGCAGATGACACCAAGCTAGGAGCAGGTGTTAATCTGTTGGAAGGTAGGAGAGCCCTGCAGAGGGATCTAGACAGGCTGGATGGGTGGGCAGAGGCCAATGGGATGAGATTTAACAAGGCCAATTGCAGGGTTCTACACTTCATCCACAACAACCCCAAGCAGCACTACAGGCTGGGGACAGAGTGGCTGGACAGCAGCCAGGAAGAAAGGGACCTGNNGGGGGTTGGTCTCTTCTCCCAGGCAACCAGCAATAGAACAATGGGACACAGTCTCAAGTTATGCTGGGGGAGATTAGCAGATAGGCTGGATGTTAGGAGGAAGTTGTTGCCAGAGAGAGTGATTGGCATTGGAATGGGCTGCCCAGGGAGGTGGTGGAGTCACCGTCCCTGGAGGTGTTCAAGAAAAGCCTGGATGAGGCACTTAGTGCCATGGTCTAGTTGACTGGATAGGGCTGGGTGCTAGGTTGGACTGGATGATCTTGAAGGTCTCTTCCAACCTGCTTGATTCTATGACTCTCTGTTTAGAGACCTATCCAGTTCCATGTGCTATTCCATGTAACACCATTCTTGGTTTGGAAAGACAAATCATATGGAGATATGGAACTCCAGGGAGAATTGAGCCAGACAATGGCACTCATTTCAAGAATAACCTTGTGGAAACACTGGGCCAATGAACACGGCATTGAGTGGATCTACCACATACCCTACTACGCTCCAGCTTTAGGGAAGGTTAAGCACTACAGTGGTTTGCTGAAAACCACCCTAAAGGCCATGAGGGGTGGAACTCTGAAAAACTGAGACAAACATTTAGCACAAGCTACCTGGTTGGTAAATAGTAGAGGTTTAGTAAACAGAGCAGGACCTGCACAATCAGATTTGGTACCAACAGTGGATGGTGATTAAATTCCTGTTGTACATGTAAAGAATCTGTTTGGAAAAACTGTTTGGATATTTTTTCATTTGGGCAAAGGGAAACCTGTCCAAGGGGTGGTGTCTGCTGAGAATCCTGGTCATACCTACTGGGTAACACAGGAGAGTGGTGAAATCCAGTGCATTCCACAGAGAAATCTAACCTTAGCTGAGAGAGTTTAAATTCAGAGTGTATCATACAAGCTGTTAGGAGTTTCTGTTTCGGATGCAATGTGGCATCCAGAGGGAGACTCTACGGTGCATAAGCAGGAACCCAATGTCACCTGGGTGTCCCATTTTTTGTCTCATCTGTGAACAGACAAACTGTTTCCTGTTGTCTGTGCTTTTGAATCACCTACATCCAAGATAACTCAAATGAAGTGTCAACTGAAAAGATGAACTCTACTATTGGTTACTGTAAATATTGTTTTAGGTTATACAATTGTCAGTAAAACACTGCATAATATAGAGGGGTGGATTATGCTGGTTTGAGGCTATTAGAATATTTTAATGAGAGAAATTAGGTCATTGGCAGTGCAAGATAAAAGAATAGTGATGTCTGTATTACTCATTAGATTGCTGAGAGATATAAAAACACAAAACAATAACAAAATATCTCATTCTCTGTCTTGCTGCTCACTGGTTTAACAGTGTCTGCCTGAATCTCTGTATCCCCATCTAATCATTCTCCTAACCTCTTGTCGGCTTTTGGTATCTCACCCCTGCTTTCTCTGCAATGATTAATCCTGTAAGTTTTCTGAGATAAGGGAAGGGTGGGAAGAAGGAGTTAGTTGGGAGCTCTCCNCTGTTGTGTTTCTGTGTTACCTTTTACCTTGTCTATTTCTGCCTATCACTGTATATACTGTAAATACCTGCTTGTACATTGTGCCAGCTGTAAATATAAGCTTCATTCATATTTCCAGAGCTGGCTGAGTCTAGTCTGGGTGATTTCCAAAGTGTGTGTGTGGGGGAACTCCCAAACCATCAGAGGCAGTCTTGCTGATCAGGAAGAGTTTTGAATTTCTGTATAACTTCTGACTTGTATATAATTGTAAATGTCTGTGTCTATTATATATATATGCTGGTAAACATATGCCGTGCTGTAAATACAGCCTTGTGTTAACTTCCAGCTGTCTGAGGCTAGTCTGGTGATTCCAAGTGCGGGGAGGGAAACTCCCAAACCATGTCACAAGTACCACACAAAAATGCTTTCATTATGCAAAAGCGACATGAAAAGTCTATATTGAGTCTGGCATGTCTGGTGCTCCATGGAGTTAAGTTCCGTGGTAGAAATCCTGTAGTGACAAATTTGGCTCATGTGAACATCCTGTTTCTTTGTTTTGGAAACAAAGTTGGTTTAATATAGATGTGTATTGGAACTTCTGCTTTGATGTCTTCACGAAAGCATCTGTACCCCCAGAATGCATAATTTTTTGCAGCCACCACTGTATAAAAGGGGGGGAAATTATAAACCAATAAAGCAAAATCCATTGTTAAGCAAAAACATGATGAAAAATCTCTGCAGTGGGAATTTTTATGCAGTCATAAACCACAGGAGTAACAGACAGTGCACAGGTTTGCTCTTGCCTTCTCTGCAGTTACTTGTCTTGAAGTTCTACTCTTACAAAGGCAAATAAACATAAGCAATATTGAATTGCAGAGGCCAAACAATTCCCTCCAGCTCTTTGTATGCATAAGCAGCTGTAGACAATTGTGGACATTGTGTAATTGCTATCAGTTCAGCATACCAGGGGTGGAATTTTTGTAAACCCCATTTGTGCCATCAAAAGTGGTGCGTGTCAGGACCTTTACATAACTACACGTAACAGCACTAAAATAACTCTTTGTAAATATACTTGTTGGCTGCAGAACTGCTTTTTCCTTTGTTTGCTTCTCCAGTCACTAGAAAAACTTTCTGGCCTTCTCAAACATTCTGGTGCTTTCAGAAACAGACATGGTCACTGAAATATGGATCTCTCAATAACATGCTGTGAAGGGAGCACTGGGAGTGGTGGAGGATCCCTTCCAATAGGTCTTTCTGTATGGAATGTTTCTTAGTTATAGCTTTATTTTGAGGATATATTTGAGGTTCAGTGGTCAATAAGCCAAATAATGTTAGAGTAGCTACTGCCAGATCTTAGTGTAAGGATCTGGTGCCCCCAGCACAAGACAGACATGGAACTGCTGTAGAAGGTCCAGAGGGGGATCAGAGAGATGATCAGAGGGGTGGAGAACCTCCCATGAAGACAGAGTGGAAGAACTGGGGCTCTTCAGTCTGAAGAAGAGAAGGTTCTGAGGAGACCTTTATAGCTACGTGTCAGTATCTGAAGTGGACCAACAGAAAGGCCTGAGAAGGACTGTTTTAGAAGGACTTGTAGCGACAGGTCATGGGACAATGGTTTTAAACTGGAGCAGGATAGATTTAGGTTGGACCTGAGGAGGAAGTTCTTTATAATGAGAGTGGTGAAATGCTGGAACAGGTTGTCCAGGGATGTGGTCTCTTGTCTCTGGAGATGGCTTAATGTGGCCCTGGGCAACCTGATCTCGTTGAAGGTGTCCTTGCTGACTGCAGGGGGATTGGATAAGATGACCTTTGAGGGTCATCTTGCAACTCAGTGCAGTCTGTGTGAGTCTGTGAATCTGAACTAGGAACACAATTCAGAAAGCCTTAAAATTGAAAGTAATTGAAACTTGAAAAGTGTAAATGTTGATGGTATTTGGACTTGTCCTACTACTTTGTCTCTATCTTCCATCTTCTGCCTTTTCTGTACAGACTTCTCAAGCATCTGGTGTTGGTAGTTAAGCATTTTGTTTGAGTTTGTCTAATCCAGAAGGTAGTGCTTTGTATTTCTTACATGAAACAACCTCCAGTGATGACCTTGCTCCTGGTATTTCTTCTCTCCTGCTTTATGTGCCATGCCAGTGACAGACTTTCAGATCCTGTCACCTCTTCATCTCTGTTTTTGGATGCCTTTCCCAAGATGGTCCCAAACACTATCTCTGTGACAAAACCACTCCTGGTGCTTCCTCTACAGATACTGCTTGCAGAGCTGCTGAGACCTCACAGGAAGACTTGCTTAAAATTTCCTAAATAACTTTTTGATGTCAGCAGCTTTCCAAAGGAATAAGATGGCCACCAAACAGGAACTTTATCAAGAAACCAAAAGCATCATCTCCTTTGTGCTGCTCCTTACCTTAGTGTGACTATAGGACAGTTCATATGGGAATCAGACTGCCAAGATTACATAGAGGGGAGCCTTCATTTCCAAGGAGAGTTTGAGGGTTTGCTGCTCATACACAATGCCTCACTGCTTTACAAAGTCCTCTTAGGCAAATGTATCCAAATGATGTAAAAGTATCTCTCCCATCCAAAAGTATCACCATCTCTGAAGGAGAGTGAGATATACGGACAACATTCCATTGCTTTTAGCAGTACAGAGATGTGTTTCATCTCAGGCCCACCCAAGTGGAGGGAACGGTGGAGCTTTCAGACCTCTGTTGTGTGGCTCATCAGCTTTTGGGAGCTTGATGGCTTGCTCATTGTCTCCAGTTCTTCCTCTAACTGCTGCAGGAATGGGAATCTGTGACATTTGTGGTGTATCTTCCATTTCTGCTGTGAAACATCTCAAGAGAAGTTATGAAAGAGGATGATTTTGCCATTAAACACTATTATCTCTTGTGATCCACCCCAGTTCTTCATAACTTGCAGATATCCTCCCTCTAATACCTTGGTTTTGAGCTCCCCATTTCCCTTCTCCTATATTTCATAAAGATCTTAGAAGACCTCCATCAGAGAGCTCCAGTGACAGACCATGTTACTGAGCCTGGAGAAATCATACCTCTGTCAGTTAAATCTTCTTGTGCGCTCCCGCTTGAGCCCTTGGCCTGAGTTCTGTCCACATGGTTGGGCTTTGGCAGGTTGGGTGAATTAGTCACTGTTTCTAGGGGCTGAGATTTGTTAACATATGCTTAGACTGCCTAGAGAAACCAAGGATTGTGTTCCTTCCCACACTACTGCAAATTGAAACTAGGCAAATGAAGAAATAAGACTTGAAGGAGAAAAGGAAGAATATTGAATTTTGTCCCTGTATGATGGATATACTGAGGCTGATTCCTCACTTTATTTTATTAAGTGAAGATAAAGAATAATAGCAGTGCATAATGAAAACAATTTTTTTTTCTTTTGTGCATGAATGTCAAGATATAATTCCTATGCTCTGTCTAGCCCCCTGATGAGCACCTTGCTTCTAGTGGCAGGGATAATGAGAGATTTATGACTTCTGGCTTTTTGATAGCAGACCAGAACTCATTTGTCCGTTCCATGGCAGATCCTGTAATCATCTCTGCAGGCAGCCAGCTACAGCTTCAAGGTGTGCAAGCAGGGAAAGATAATTCAGTTAACAAATCTCATGATGCTACTTGTAATAGAAGAAAATCCATCTTGACATCTTAAAAAAATATTTCTCTATTGTGTTTACATAATGAATCCTGTTCAGACTGAAATGATTTCAGGCTGTTTTGCTTACTCTGATTTGAAAATCTTCCCAACAAAGCTACCTTAAAATACTGTTATCTTTGTGGAACTGTGTTCAAGTACCTTCTTCTGACATGAAGTGCTTGTTTGCATTGGTTTGGGGTTTTTTTCCCCCATTTTTCCTGACAAGAAAGATGTCAAGTAAAGAGTTGGAAGCTGCTTTTTCCGCCTTTTAAACCTGTATTTCTTTTTGACCCTCGTTGTAAGTAGGAGCAGGCTACTTCTTAAAGGTAGTTTGGCAGAGATTATTTACTAGGGCAGATGTACTCTATCTTCTGTCATCCTCTCTTGATGGGTAAGTACAGTGTGGCTTCTAGCTGCACTTGAGCTACCAGGATGACATTGTGCACTTCTGAAGTAGCTTAGTGAAAACTGCTGTCTAGTCTCACATGAAGGAGGGTTGCAAAATGTCAAATCCCGCAGAGATCAAAATCAGGTGTATTTTTATGAGGCCATAAGAGTAAAACCCAGGTGTGCCTATGGGGCTGCCTTCCTGCCCTTGCCTGTGCCCCATCTTTGCTGGGATGCTGCCTTTGGACCATCTTCAGTGCAAAATTTCCTTTCTTTTACCCAGAGAGCTGGTGGAGTCTCCATCTCTGGAAGTGTTCAAAACCCACCTGAATATGTTCCTTTGTGACCTTCTCTAGGTGAACCTGTCTCGGCAGGGGGTTTGGACCTGATTATGTCCAGAGGTCCCTTTCAACTGTTACCGTTCTGTGATTCTTTGAGCTTAAGCTGACTTCTGAAGGCTCAGGGTAATGTTCTTGAGGGATGACAAGACTGTGCCTGTGCCAAGGCTTTTTGGAGATGCATTGCTGTCTCCACTAACAAGCAAACATAACATTCACAAGTATATTCCTTATCAATTTCATCTCATAAAGACTTGGCTATACGGTGAGATTTGCAGTGTTTGTCTATCTCTACTTTTAGTACTGGGCCTGTGAACTTCAGCTTTGTTGTTCAGTTTTCTTTCAGATGATAATAGTCTCTGCAGTTTTATGATATTTTTTCTTTATGACACATGAAGTAGACCAGAATATGTGAACTTGGGTCTAGTGTTCTTTCTGACTTGGCTTTCATCTTGGATATATCTGTAATGTCTGTATGTTTTTTTCTGGATGACTCACTTCAGATCTGAAAAAGTGAATTATGATCTCTTCCAGCCCTCACTGAGAGGGAGCATGGTGAATCTTTAATGATGACACTTTTTTCCTCAAGGCTTCCTCAGGTATTTGAATTTTAAAACCCCCCAAACTTAGAAGGAAACTTAAATAAATCTAATGTTTTGGACAGAGTAAGGTATAAATTAATTTCTCCAAACTGATTTTAATGATGTGGTTTATTGGCTGATAACTTAGGGTCATAACAATGTAAAAAGAGAAAAAGGATTTGAAAAATAATCTTGAAGTGATGCCCAAGGTGTAATAGCTGAGTGATCGCTCCGACGCTTGACCCTGAAGCCAAGCCACTGATGTCCTGTAGCTCCTAGTTCCCACTTGCAGTATTTGAGCATTTTATGGTCATCAGTAGTGCTGAGCTTGGAGCTGTGGGAACCCTGGCTGCCATAGACTTGGGAGGAAGCCCAAATCCCTACACAGGTCTCTTAGATGGTGAGCTAAGGATCAACAAAAGATGATGAGGTTTTTGGTTAAGTGGCAAAATTTTCCCTGTTTCACATTGATGTATTCATTCATGGTCTAGTTGACTGGATAGGGCTGGGTGCTAGGTTGGACTGGATGATCTTGGAGGTCTCTTCCAGCCTGGTTGATTCTGTGATTCTGTGCTGCTGCTTTTGGTGTTTTGAGGGAAGTGCTGGAGGTTCCTGGAACCTCCAGATGAGTTCACTTTGAAATGATGCTTGTGGCTCAGAGGGGATGGCAGAGCTGATCAGTACTGAGGAAGCAGGTCTTGGAGGAGATCAAAGGTGATGACATGCGTTTGGAATTTGTCAACATGTGGATAGTAAATGAATGAAACCTGTAACTTTCATGACAAAAACTGGAAAAGAGGCCAGGCCCAGTGGTCTAAAGTTGTTCTAGTTCTGCCCAGTGTCGCTCTGGGTGTCCTCAAACAACCTTCCCAGTATGTCAGTCCGTGTGTTTCTAGGGAAGACACGAACCACTGACAAAAGACCGTCATCCATGGACTATTTCCATGTGTGTCTAAAGTTCTGTACAAAACCTCAGCAGGGTACAGACCAAGCTGTCTTGTACATGCCAAACATTCATGGTACTCT
Source organism: Tricholaema leucomelas (assembly GCA_013400475.1). Lineage (NCBI taxonomy): Eukaryota > Metazoa > Chordata > Aves > Piciformes > Lybiidae > Tricholaema lacrymosa > Tricholaema leucomelas. The sequence goes on along the minus strand of WAAF01009270.1, from coordinate 56,545 downwards.
CTTTTTCACCAGCACCTTCACCTTTGCAGTCTGTGTTTCAACAAGCTGATTTACAAGTACATCTTTTCTGAATCATTATCTGAGCTGGCTGCCAGTTGGCCTGAGGCAGACATCCAGGCACTCGAGACTGGGAGAATCATTTCCAGCTGCACTCTGTAATTAGGAAAACCCTGGTCTGTAGCCGGATGTCCAGATTCCTTGCCAAGGAGTGTATCGTTTGGTTCAACAAACAGCGTTTGTGAAGGGGGAAACAAAAGAAAGAAAATGAGAAAGAGTGAAGATGTAATAGGACAAAGTTCATATACCAGCAATTGCTCCCCTGTTCCTCGTCGCATCTTCCATTTGTAAGCTGGGGAGGTAGGTCACAGTGGGAAGGGAAGGTCTGGGGAAATTAAACAAATCCTGAGGATTTCAGCTCAGAAATAAATTTCTTGTGCTCCCCACAGATATGGAAAGTATTTGAAATGCCATCTTCTTCATGCTTTTGCACCAGGGAAAGACTGAACTTTGCATTTTGTTATGTAACAAGAGTTGCAGTGCACCATGTTTTGTCAGCAATGAGAAGTGATACAAAAACTGTGACCCATCTCAGCTAAACTCTTCTTCTCCTTGAATCATCTTTGTTTCAAACACCAATTCAAGCGCTTTTTAAAGGTTTAGGTCTGCTTTTTTCTGTTTGTTCTGTTGACATGAGTTAATAAACGTGAAGCTCCCAAGAACAGATTTAATAATACCGTGAAAATCATTGGAGCTTTTGCCACCAATGCCATTTAATTTATCTCAGTGACTACATTAAATAGGTTGCCAAAAGTTTGAGTGTTTTCCAACAATAAGATTACCATAGTAATAAAAGAACATATCATTGCACAGGACATGGTACAAATTGCAATGCAAAACTCCATTCTGTGGGATTTAGCACAGAAAATAAGTTTTTCTTTCTCCACTACTCCTCACCTTCCTTCTTCCCATTTTTCCTGCTCCGCAACCAGATCATCTTCAAAGTTAGGCAAGCAGGAATTAACCAGTCTGTTCCAAGATTTTGGGAAATTGGAATGTCCTGCTTATCATAGGAAGCTACTTTGATAATGTGCAACATGGAAGTTTGTTTTTATCTCTGGTGTAGACTTGGACAACTTGCTCTTGTTTGACCCTCTAGTACTCAGTCTTTCTTTTGTGCTGAAAATACATTTGAATGAAATTCATGAAAGGCCATCTGGCAGCACATGCCTGTCTGGATCTGATTTATCTCCAGCCAGACTGCTGGACTTCCTTGCATTGACATTCACGAGTTGATGTTCTCCTGTTACAGCTTTCCAGCTTGAGCTGAGACAATTGTGGTTTTCTTATTGTAAAGCATTTGAGGGAAATATATATAAACTTAGTTGGAGTTGTCATTTTAATTACATACCTTTTTTTATACCAACCTTTGGGGTTTTTGAGGTCTTGCCTTAATCCAAGAATTTATTCTTTGTTCTTTGCAATTTATTCCCCATTTAGTTGTTCAAAAAAAGTAAGTAAGACAGCTTATCTAGCAGCTTTTTGCAGTGAAGGTATTCCCACGTAGTTCAGCAGAGTACTGACATACTTGAAGCAACGTTTCCAGAAGGCTCTACGCAGCAGCTATCCCACTGCTTGTGGGTCCAGGTGAATTTTGTCCTACATTGGAAGTGCAGCATCTCCTTCTCTCTGTGTACCACAAGAAAGGTGGGGAGCAGGCTCCAAGGGTGTCTTGCCCTTATTTTGTGCCTGCAGTGACTGTGAAACAGCACTCAATCAGGTTCATTGCATTTTCACTCACTGCAATTGTGCGTTCTTTCTTTGCCAGGAAAGCTGTGTAGTGGACCCTCTGCTCTGGCTGTTTTCTGGATTCTCTTCCCCCTGCCTCCACAAACTGTGGCTAATGAGTCCAGCTGTTTTCTCTGCTGCTCAGGACTTTCTGTTGCTCAATGACAAAAGCAAATCTATTTTTCATGCCAGCTGTGGATATATTGACTTCTTGGAGATGTGCCAGTGAAGGATTTAAATATATTTTAGTATAATTTATTAAAGCAGAAGGTTCATCAAATACTGTTTTTGTGTTCTGGTTTCTGTTCCCTAGTGGAATTCAAGGAGCTTTCTTGATGGAGAATAGACCTGATACCTTCTTCCTCTTGTCCTTCTGTTCCTACTCAAGGAGAAGCCATGAAGCTTGCTGTGGTGGATATGCTTTTAATGAGCACTTCTTAAAGTGGAGCTGACTTATATTCCCTTGTTAATATTATGTTACATGTAAACTGAGATTCTACTTAGCGAAAAAATTATCACGCTGCCTAAGTGAAAAGGAGAAAGATACAAAAGGTCCCACCAGTGGCATGAGTTGTTGCTATAAAGCGACAGCCAGTAACATCAAGAGATTTCAGTCCAAATGGAGAATTTTTGAAAATCAATTTTGGATGCTTATGACAAAGTAGAAGGTAACGTAATTCCTGGCAAAACAGTTGACAGCAGACGTAATGCATTGCTGCAAGAGCCCAGACTCTCTGTTATGTGGAAATTAGCTCTGTGTAAAAAGCTGCAGACAGGCTAGTGCTTGTGGAAGACCAAAGATGACAACATTGGAGACTGATGTACTGATGGAAGAGCTATCTCTGAGCTAGGGAAGTTAGGATGCAATAGCATTCATCAGTATGATTTGAAATGACTGTAATTCTTTCAATGAGAAGGTGACTTAGTTCAACTGAAATCCAAGACAGAGCATCCAGACCACTAATGTTCTCGTTGGTGCTCCCAGTTCTGGAGACTACACAACGGTGATGTTTGTTGAAATTCACATTTCCTGGAAACATTAGGGTTGGAAAAGAAGACCATCAAGTCTAAGTCTAGGACAAGCTGCCCCAGGGGAGGTTCAGACTGAGTATTAGGAAATACTCCTGCACTGAAAGGGTTATCAAATATTGGTGTGGCCTGTCTAGGGCACTGGTGGAGTTACCGTCCCTGGAGATGTTTAAGCAGCTTGTGCACCTGCCACTTAAGGATATGGCTTAGTGTCGACCCTTCAGTGCTGGGTTGAGGATTGGACTGGATGATCTTTGAGGTCTCTTCCAGTTGGATGTGTTCTGTGATTCTGTCAAGTCCATCTGTCAACCCAACTCCATCATGCCTAATTAGACCATGTCCCAAAGAGTCATGTTTTTCAGACATCTCCAGGCACGGTGACTGTGCCACCTCCCTGGGCAGCCTGTTCCGATACCTGACCACTCTTGCAGGAAAGAAGTTGTTCCTAATATCCAACCTAAATCTCCCCTGGCACAACTTGAGGCCATTTCCTCTCATTCTATCACTTGATACTATGGAGAAGAGACCAACCCCTACTTCACTCCACCCTTCTTTCAGGGAGTTGTAGAGAGTGAGAAGGTGTCCCCCCAGCCTTCTGTTCTCTAGATTAAATAACCCCAGTTCCCTCAGCTGCTCCTTTTAAGGCTTGTTCTTAGACTCTTCAGCTTCTTTATCACCAGGTTTCCCATCTTCCTGATTCCTTCACCCTCATGTCTGAGGCCATGGAAATCAAAAGCAGAGATATCCAAGTTTTTGGCTCATCCTTGAACACATTGTGAGACTGTAGAGCCATGGTTTAGTTAATTAGAAGGTGTTAGGTGATAGGTTGGACACGATGACCTCAAAGGTCTTTTCCAACCTGGTTAATGCCATGATTCTGTCTGTGAACAGGTCTTTGCAACAGCATGCCTGGAGTGTTCCAAATGGCTCTCCTGAGAATAGGGATGGAGAAGACTCCTTGGATAACTGGGTCGCAGGGAAATCAGATGCTTTACAGTAGTTCTTCCTCTCCTGCTTACACTTCATTTAAAAGTTTCTAACTCATCTCCTCCAGAACCCTGAAAATAATGTTATTTCCTGTTCTTTCCCCAGGAGTGACCCAAAGACCATGGGGCACTGATGGTCAGAGGACCTACACAGGCCTTCCGTGCCAGAGTGCTGCAGAGAGGAAATCAAGCTCTCCCAAGGTAAACAAATAAGCTGTGCTTAGATAGCAGTCAGCAGAATGCTTTCAGGTTTACAAAACAGTTACTGATTGCTGAGCAGTGTGTTTGGTCTTGGTTTTGTTTAGCTGGACTTAGCTTAGGCAGCAGAAAAGCCAAATAAAATGATGGCTAAATATTGTGATTCTGTACACTCATTGTGGATGGCGAAATGATGGTTAAATGTTGTGATTCTGTGCTCTCATTGTGGATGGAGAAATGATGGTTAAATGTTGTGATGCTGTACACTCATTGTGGATGGCGAAATGATGGTTAAATGTTGTGATGCTGTACACTCATTGTGGATGGCGAAATGATGGTTAAATGTTGTGATTCTATACACTCGTTGTGGGAGGGAAATAAGTTGTTAAAAACACCCCAGGAGACTAAATCAAGTGGTATAAAAAAATATCAGTACCTTACATCTCAGATGTTCTCAAGATAAAGCCTGAGGTTTTCAGTTCACCACAATTACTTTGTGTAAATCTGTACTTTTTTCACAAGGTGCAGTGAAGCTTGAAAGTTCCCAATGAGCATAGAATCAGCTGGTCAAACTTAAAGATCCATTTCTTCGCCAGTGATTAGGAGAGGGAATAATATACACACTCAAGTAGAAAAAAGAAAAATAAATTATTTAAAATATTGATGCCTGAGCTTGAAGCTTATCAGGAACATTTTTGACATGCCTTTGGACTCTTGGAGGATGTCTCCATCTGTGCAGCCCTTAACAAAAGAAATAAATGTCAATTTAACTACTGGAGCATGAGAGATACATCCAAAATAAAACATTTCAAGCTACATTCATCTTTGCCCTGTAGAAATCTTGGGGAAGCTGGCAGTTTTGGAAGGCGTGCAAAGGTCTTAACCTGTAGGTGGAAATAAATGTAGCGCAAAAAGTATGTGGCAAATGTTGTTAAAAAGCGTGAAAGAAACAAAGAAGGCAGGAAATGCTTTCCCTGGGGCTGTGAAATTATTGAATTGTCAAAACCACAGGCAGTTGGTTTAAAGAGTTGATAAAATTTACTTGCCATCTCACTTCCTTAATAACCTCTTGATCTATCTCTACCTATTTGGGTTCCCAAATTGACCTTCCCAAGAGGTACAAAGAGCCCATCTCTCTCTGTTGTTTCTGTGAGCGGAGGACGGGCGCGCAGGAATGATTTTCTCCACAGGCTTCAGTGCAGCGTCCCAGCTGGCACCCAGTTTCTGAGAAGGATGACCATGGCACCTGGAAGGTCACAACTCTGTTGCTCATGTAGTTTTCCTTGAGAATTATGTTTTGTGGAAGACTTATCAAGTACTGGTATTGATTATTAGATGATATCATCATCATCCCTGGAGGGACTTAATAGCCATGTAGATGTGGTGCTGAGAGATGTGTTTTAGTGGCGACCTGGCAGTAGTGGTTTAGTGGTTGGATTTAATGATCTTGAAGGGCTTCTTCAATCAAAGCAGTTCTATGATCCTGATATATTGTGATGGTTTGGATGTCCCCCCACACACACACTTTTAGAAATCACCCAGACTAGACTCAGCCTGCTCTGAAAATTTGAATGAAGCTTGTATTTACAGCTGGCACAATTTACAAGCAGATAGTTACAGTATATACAAATATATACAGAAATAGACAAGGTAAAAAAGGTAATACAAACACAATTCCCGTCCCAGAAACCTGAGTCCCCAGGAGGGGCTCTCAACCACCCCTCACCTTCCCCCTACCCCTCTCAACCTTACCCCAGTCCTAAGGAAGAACGGAGGTTCGGCCAAGAGGGTTAAAAAGCAAGGTGAAGCAGCCAAGCAAAAGGAGGGTGAGGTTAGAAAGCAAGATGGAGTCCAGCCAGCAGCCTCAGCTTCTCCCCAGCAGGCAAAGCTCCCCAGCAAAGAGAAGAAGCAAGTGAGCTAATCTTTGTTTTGCCTTTCTTCTTTACACATCCCATCAAGACTATGAGGGAAGTAGACCTCACCATTGTTTTCATTTTACAGCCTATCATCTAGTTCTTCTCACCAAAACATGCTAGCTAGGCTCAAACTAGCACATATATGTTGCTAGATGCCTAGATAGTCCTGCTCTGAATTCATCTTAGTCCTAAGGTTGGGAAAAACTTTTGGTCATCAAGTCCAGCCAAGATCATTAAGTCCAACTAGGAGCAGTACAGCTAGCAAACGACATCTAAACCCCAAAGGAGTTTGAATGAGCTTTCATTATGAAGCTAATCCTCAGATTTGGCACATGAGTTCAGTGAGTTATTTTTCTATTAAGATCTGGAGATCCAGGCACACAGGGCAGGAGCAATCTACGTCCAATTGATAGCAGCAATGAGGTGGACCAAATGCTTTATTGCATGTGACCTACGTGACCAGCTGTGTGGAGACAGTGACGGTAGAAGATTTTAAACTCAGGTTTACTCTTGTTCAGAAAGCTTTAGTGTAAAGGCACCTCCTTGTTCACATTGAGTGAAATAATGTACAGTCTATCAAGATAGATGTTAAGTGTCATGGTTAGAAAAAATAATCTGGGCCACTGACCATCAATCTTGGGTATAATGTGTTTTTTTGTTATTGATAGATGCCACCAAGTAATCATAAGCAGGAGGGAACTAATGAATTAAAAGAGTACCCAGAGCCCTTACAGATCATTTCACCACATTTGTGGAAGGGACCACAGAGTGTTGTTTGTTTTTTTTTTTTCCATGCTTCTAACTGGTGAGGTTGCAGAGCAGACATGACTCTGGTGCCCAGGTGTCCTCTGTAGAATCATAGAATCATAGAATGGTTTAGGTTGGAAGGGACCTCAAGGATCATCCAGCTCCAACCCCTCGCCATGGGCAGGGGCACCTCCCACTAGAGCAGGCTGCTCAAGGCCTCATCCAGCCTGGCTTTAAACACCTCCAGGGAGGAAGCATCCACAACCTCCCTGGGCAACCTGTGCCAGTGTCTTACCACCCTCACTGTAAAGAACTTCCTCCTAACATCCAGTCGGAATCTCCCCTCTTCCAGCTTAAACCCATTCCCCCTCGTCCTGACATTACTAGACCTTGTCAATAGTCCCTCCCCAGCCTTCCTGTAGGCTCCCTTCAGATACTGGAAAGCCACTCTAAGGTCTCCTCGAAGCCTTCTCTTCTCCAGGCTGAAGAGCCCCAACTCTCTCAGCCTGTCCTCATAGCAGAGCTGCTGCAGCCCTCTGAGCATCTTCGTGGCTCTCCTCTGGACTGGCTCCAGCAGTTCCATGTCCTTCTTGTGCTGGGGGCTCCAGAACTGCACACAGTACTCCAGGTGGGGTCTGAGGAGAGCAGAGTAAAGGGGGAGAATCCCCTCCCTTGCCCTGCTGGCCACACTGCTCTTGATGCAGCCCAGCACAGGGTTGCTGTCTGGGCTGCATGTGCACACTGCAGGCTCATGTTGAGCTTTTCGTCAACCCAGACCCCCAGGTCCTTCTCCTCAGGGCTGCTCTCAGCCATTCACCACCCAGCCTGTATCTGTGCCTGGGATTGCACCGACCCAGGTGCAGGACCTTACACTTGGCCTTGTTAAACGTCATGAGGTTGGCCTGGGCCCACCTCTCCAGCCTGTCCAGGTCCCTCTGGATGGCATCCCTGCCCTCCAGCAAGTCAGCTGTGCCACACAGCTTAGTGTCATCTGCAAACTTGCTGAGGGTGCACTCAATTCCTCTGTCCATAGCACTGACAAAGATGTTAAAGAGCACTGGTCCCAGCACTGACCCCTGAGGAACACCACTTGTCACCGGTCGCCAGGTGGACATTGTGCCATTGATCACCACTCTCTGCATGCGACCATCCAGCCAATTCCTTATCCAGTGAGTGCTCCACCCATCCAGTTTGTGCTTTTCCAGTTTGGTGACCAGGATGTCATGTGGGACAGAGTTGAATGCCTTACTCAGGTCTAGGTAGACATCAGTTGCCCTTCCCCTGTCCATTGCAGCTGTGACTACATCATAAAAAGCCACCAAATTTGTCAGGCATGATTTGCCCTTAGTGAAGCCATGCTGGTTACCACCAGTCACCTCTGCCTGGTTTTCCATTTGCTTTTGCAGAGCCTTCAGGAGGATCTGCTCCATGATCTTGTAATGCCACACGAAGACCTTCAGGCTGATGATCCATAATATATTTAAATGTATTTTAAATACCAGCAAAGCACTGTGAAAGAGTGATTTAGAGTCAGGAACTGGACATTGCGTTTAACATTTTAAAATGAACATAGCAGCCATAAATCCCAACTGCTTTCGGGTTAAATGCTGGAAAAAATGCTTTAGAATATAAATGTTCAGAGTGATGGAGTTCTTCACTAGAGTCTCACAGACAATTCAGAGCTGATTTCAAGAGCGTGTGTTTTTAAATGACAAGACAGTTAGTATGAATAGAAAGGTAACAAGAAATCTTGAACAGAACTGCCTGGTGTGCTGGATGGTAGAAGAGAAACAGTTATGTATATTACAACAGAGTATGCTGATAATTTGAATCATTTCATTTTCAGGAATCCCTGTCATCACAAAATACAGCACTGATTTTCCCAGTAGTCACTCCACAGATGGTTGATGAGAAGAAATCTAAACTGTCTTGGCCTGCTTTGCCTGTGCAGCCCATGATCCTCCAGCCCAGTGCTTATCATATGAAGCAGCCTTTGGCTAGCCGTGGTTTGGTCAACATGAACAGAGCATTCAAGATACTTCCCAGCAGATTAGAAATTCAGGCATCTTTAGATAACACCACATCTCCATTGGACTCTCCTGTTGCAGAGGAACAACAGTGTCAAAAGCAGCAGAAAGGGTTTGCCTTCATAACTGTTACGGCCAGACGTGTTGCTGCAGGCTCCAGCCATCCAGCATGTGGACCTGGAGCTGTGCAAGAGACCAATACCACATCCCCCAACTCAAGCCAAGTCCCTGCTGCCCTCTGTCCCCCACCAAACCATGCACACCAACGTGATGATTCTTCATTAAAGATTTCTGAATCTTGCTCACAACCAGCACGAGGGCAATTTTTTGACCCTGGAAATAAGGAGAACAGCTTGAGACTTCAAAGCAGCCGAGGCAGAGAGGAGGTACCACCTTCCTTCACCTCACGTGTCCACTTTCAGGTTTCACAGCACTGTCCAAATACCATCTACTATTTAGACAAGTCACTCAATGTCTGTATTGACCAACCTCGAATTAAACGCCAAAAAAAGTATAGATCAGCGTTGTCCTTCAATATAAATTGCAGTTCGTCTAGATTAACAGCAGATGGAGTAGATGGCATAGCTAATGGAGAGCCAAAAGAGAAGATGCATCAAAGAAAGTTCCTAGGAGAGAACAAGACTCCACTCAGGTCGAAGCTGAGTGCAGACTTAACAGGGAATAATGCAGTTAATAAAAAGAAAACAAGTAAAGGCTTCTCGGCTAGTAAATACCCTTCGCAAAGGCACCTTGACTCTGAACTTCCAGCGATTGTGGATATACCCAGAGGACCTAATAACATAGCAGTGGAGAGACACGATGCTAAGCACTCTGGCAGCTGTCACACTGCATTTTCTCTGCAGCTTCCTAATTCAAGTGATGAGGCAGGTAAGTAATTTCCATAAAACCTCAGTCTGGTGGAGCAGAAGTTCAGGCTGGAACAGACCCACCACAATGATTTTCTCTGAGCAGATAGCAGTAATCCTTGGTTCTGCAGAGACACAGTGAGTCAGAACACAGCCCAAATGTTTTCAGTTCCAAGCCTCTACCATGACTATGTTTGCTATGCTAGTGCTGCACACAGCTCAGCAGATAATAGAGAAAACCCTACCTGTGTTTTCTATGTTAAACCTCTTTTTTAACCATTTAGAACCATAGTTGTTTGGGGTTTTTTAACTCTCTCTATACTGGAGGAGGGTTAGGTCGGATATTAGGAGAAAGTTGTTTCTGGCAAGAGTGGTCAGGCATTGGAACAGGCTCCCCAGGGAGGTGATGGGCTCACTATCCCTGGAGATGCTTAAAGAAAGCGTGGAGGTGCTTAAAAAAAGGCTAACAGCAACCTTCAGCCTGTTACCCTGCAGCACATTGGGGGCACACAAGAACTCTTTACATCTTGCAGAGATGGACCACGGGGATCCAGCAGTGAGGAATCTGCACATGAGGAGCTTACTGCTAGGTTGGGGCTGCGGAAGGGGCTGGGAGTGGTGAGACAGCAAGAGTGGAAGCTAATGGACTAACTTCCCTCCCTGAAATGCTTATACACCAATGCACAGAGCATGGGGAATAAGCAGGAAGAGCTGGAGATCTGTGTTAGGCCGAATGACTATGAGATAACTGCCATCATTGAAACACGGTGGGACAGCTCCCACGACCTGGGGCTTTTTAGTCTGGAGAAAAGAAGACTTAGAAGGGATTTGATAAATGTTTATAAATATCTGAAAGCTGGTCAGGAGTTGGGGAGGACAGGCTTTTCTCACTTGTTCCCTGTAATAGGACAAGGAGCAATGGGTGTAAGTTGCAGCAAAAGATGTTCCAGCTCAACACAAGGGGGAATTTCTTTACTGTAAGGATCACAGAGCACTGGAATAGGCTTCCCAAAGAGGGGGTGGAGACTCCTTCGCTGGAGACTTTCAAGACCTGTCTGGATGTGTTCCTCTGTGATCTGTGTTAGATAGTATTGTCCTGCTCTGGAAGGGGGGTTGGACTTGATGATCTCCTTGGGTCCCTTCCAACCCCTAATATCCTGTGATCCTGTGATGTGGCACTTCAGGATGTGGTTTAGTGGTGATGGTGGTCTTAGGTTGATGATTGGACTTGATGGTCTTGGAGAGCTTTTCCAACCGAAACAGTTCCATGATTCGGTAAGTGCCTAGCCCTTGAAAATAGTCAGGATTGTCTTTGTACAAGGCCCGAATTTCAGGTATGAGATGAAGTAGATGGCTCTACTGTGCTTGAGTTTGTGCTCCTTGCAATTAAAAGTGCTCTGATTTTCAGCTTTTATTTAGAAGGCTACAGCAATAAGCCCAGGCTTTCATAACTGATGGCTCCAGGTAAATGGTTTGCAAAGCTTTAACACATTTCTTTCAAACATCTCCAGGCATTTCTCAAATGTACAATTGTCTTTACAACATTGATCCTGGGGAAGGGAAGGGTGCCAGGGAGATTGCTTTGTGTACCCAGTTGCACAGCTTCTGCTACACTGGGGTGGAGCAGCTATTTTACAGTGCAGTTGAACAACCACAGCTGAGTTTATTTACTCTCCAGGAAGGGAGTGTGGATGAGAAGAAAGTCAGTGAGTGAGTCTGTTTTTCACCAGAAGCACTAAGGTTAAAACTTCTCTCCCCCCGGTGTATCTTGTGACCTTGGGCTACGTTTAATTGCAGCTACCCAGTTCTTACATGGCATTTTTGATCTAAGGGTCACTGTATGAACATAAGCTGCTTCCTAAGAGTTGTACCTTCATTTTCCCACCGTAGAAATGGTGGGGAAAAAAAAAAGATGAAAAGCTTTGTGCTGTCACATAGGATGGACAAGGTACGAACACTGGGCTGCACCATCCCTTTGCACCTTGTTGTTACTGCTGCCCTTATATTCCTGTCCTTGAAATCATAGATTCATAGAATGTCAGAAGATGAAAGTGACCTCAAAAGGCCACCTGGTCTACCCCCCTGCCAGAGCAGGATCACATAGAGCAGATCATACTGGAACACATCCAGACAGTTCTTGGATATCTCCAGAGAGGGAGACTCCACACTGGGCATCTGGTTCCAGTGCTCTGTTACCCTCACAGTGAAAAAAATCCTCCTCAGGTTCACATGGAACCTTTTGTGCCTCAGCTTCCACCCATTGCCCCTTGTCCTGTCACTGGGAGTCACCAAGAAGAGGCTGGCTCCATCCTCCTGGCACTCATTCCTTACATACTTATAAACATGCATGAGGTCACCCCTTAGTTGTCTCTTCTCCAAGCTAAAAAGCCCCAGCTCCCTCAGCCTGTCCTCATGAGGAAGATGTTCAGCTTCCTTAATCATTGGGGTTACACTTGCCCTTATCAGGGGGCAAGCAGGGAGAGGGCACTGCACGCTTCAGAGGGCTTCTGCTTTAACCTTGAAGAGAATTGTCCACAGAGCCAGGATTTTGCACAGAGAAAGCAGTGGTGTCAGTAGTTCCAGAGTCAGGCCCTTAAATGAAAGCCGTGTGGGTCTGTAAGGTGAAGCCCCCCTCAGGCAGGCTGCCGATGAAGGCTTGAGATAAATATTTCTTTGTGTTTATAAGTGTAACCCAGGTTGTCTGATGTTGAAAGGGAGATGGTAGAGCAAGGAACAGGAAAGAGAATGTGCTAACAAGTGTTAGAGAACTGTAAAGGGGTGAGGATTGGCAAGAACCTTCTGCTGGTTGACATCAGCAAATAGTTTCATCTTTGAAGTTCATTATATACCATCTTAATTTCAAATGACAATGTTCTCCCGAAGTTTCCAGAGGAGGTATTATGTATTCAAGGCTTTGTTCAACAACATATCTCTGTAATATACCAATAGACCAAGGATGAGAGTAATATTGAGCCTTCCTAGGGCTTGCTGATACAGTAGTGATCATGAAAGAATCGCTTTTACTGGAAGTAATTAGAGAGTGAAATACGGCACTGCTCCTGGCTCCGCAGTTTCACTTGGAAGAGGAAATTAGTGAAGCAACCAGCTGAGAAATACTGGGCTTTTGCAAACTGACTTCCCCCGTTTGTGTACACAAGAATACAGGTGTAAATAAACAGGGGAAGTGTCACCTTTTTAACTGCTTCCCCCTTTTGTGCCAGCAATAATGTAGAATGTAAAGATACATATTTCTCTTGGTCAGACCCTTTGTAATATATAAGAAGGTGTTTATCAGCTTACTACAACTTTCCTGTGTGAAATTTCTATGAACAGCCAGGATGAGGCTTCGCAGCCACAGTTTTTCTCACCAGGCTCCCCGAAGTAATGAGCTCTTGCATAGCCATCAGCCATGAAATGTGACAAATCATAGTGTAAAGCAGCGCAGGTGTCTTGTGCGCATTAAACAGAAAGGAAATTGGTATGGCTTTCACCTGGGAGGAAAGGAAAGAGGGAGTTTCCCTTGAATTCCAAAAATGGGTGAGGTGAGGGTTAGGACAGGGAGCAATGGGTGTAAGTTGCAGCACAAGAGGTTCCACCTCGACACAAGGGGAGACTTCTTTACTGTAAGGGTCCCAGAGCACTGGAACAGCTCCCCGGAGAGGTTGTGGAGTCTCCTTCTCTGGAGGCTTTCAAGGCCTGTCTAGATGAATTCCTCTGAGACCTGTGCTAGATTGTGTGGCCCTGCTGTGGCATGGGGGTTGGACTTGATCATCTCCTTGGGTCCCTTCCAACCCCTAATATCCTGTGATCCTGCTAGGGACAGAAGTGATCTCTTCAGTCTAGTGCATTTTGGTGCAAAGCTGGTACAGTCCTACAACCTGTTCTATGTTTTTTTTTCCTAGGTTAATTTTAAATACCTAAAGGTATAAAGGGACAATGTTATCTTCCTGCCTTTCATAGAGTCATAGAATGATTTGAGTGGGAAGGAACCTCTAAAGGATATCTACTCCAACCGCACTGCAGTCAACAGGAACATCTTCAACTAAATCATGCTGCTCAGAGCCCTATCTAACCTGATCTGCAGTGTTTCTAGGGATGGGGCATCTGCCACCTCTTTGGGCAACCTGGGCCGGAGTTTCACTGCCTTCAAGTGTAAAATCTTTCTTCCTTCTCTTTAATCTAAATCTTCCTCTTTTGTTTTAAAGCCATCACCCCTTTTACTGCTGAAACAGGTACTGCCAAAATGTCTGTTCCTATCCTTCTCATAGGTCGCCTTTGAATTCTTAAATGGTGCAGTAAGGTCTCAATAAGGTTTCTTTGGCTGTGGCACTTCTGTATACACAGCTCAAAATTACAAGGCCTGGATTTCAAGATGCTGCTTTACAAGCACAGTGAAACGCCGACCCCATCAGCAAAGTCCTTTACAGCTTCCCAATTCTCCTGGGTAATTTTTTCCTCCAGCGTTTGCTCCCTCAAATCCGTTCTTGTTAAGCTTTTGTTTTTTTCTGCTGTATGTTTATGCAATGAAACGTTTGTGAAATGAGATGTTTGAAAAGAGGGAAGGAGTCGCAATGGGGCAGCGACGCGTTTTTGACACCGCATGAATACTTTAACCTAGTTATCTTATGGATTAAGGAACTGCAGAGAGTTCTTTGTCCATCACATTTCTGATGACCCAGAAAGCTTTGAGTTTATATTAGTTTGCAGCTGTAGGCAGGAGCTTCCTGCCAGCAGAAATACAAGTGGTAATAACATCACCATGGTGAAAAAAAATACAGAGAAATGACTTTCAAGGTTAGACTTTTAACTGTGAGATCTGTAAATGTCGTTTCCAGGATGTCTGCCTTGTTAGGATCTGAAGGGAAAGGAGCACCCAAATACTTCTTGCTTTACAGGTACTGGGGCCAGGTTTTGCTGTTGCCTATGGAGCTGGTTGAGTCATGGCCCCTTTGGAGTGTCCCTGTTCTAATTTTTCATGTGGCTTCACTGAAATAATCATGACTTTACTTACAGTATTACTCATTTTATTGCATATTCAAGTATTCAAGACTTGGCTTTACCCAGACATGGATAACCTTACCTAAGGCCCAGCTTTCGGCAGGAGGTTGGTCCAGATAATCTCCAGAGGTATAGATTTCCACAATGTGCCACATGTGAAAAGGATATTTTAGGAATATTAATGAAATTTAAATCTTGGGTTGTGCTTATGGATAGTAATTGTGCTAAGAAATCCGAATCTCTCAGACTCAGCCAGTGTTCAAAGCCATGTTTCATGCAATAGCATCCCAAGGATGGAATACGATCTTGTGATTTCACCACCGTGGATTGTATCTTCTCCTGTCTCCCTTGCTTTGGGTATTTATTTTGCTTCCATTAGCTGGCAACAAATCGGACCATAAGTGCTGGAAAATCCACGGTACATGTGAAGTCAGCCTGGAACTGCAGGAGGACGGAGTTGTAGCACATAATTGGGTTTATTTATAATGAGTGGTCAGCAATTAAATCCCTTGGGCAGCTTAAGGAATGTGTACCTGTTCATTTGAAATGGTCCACTGAGAGCCATATGACCCAAGGGTAAGCCTGGGCCGAGCACCATGAGATCTTTGTCAGAGGTGATCGATGTGCATCACCCTGCCTTTGGTCATGGCTTTTAACAAGCTGTCAGAACTTGCTAACACTGCTTTTAAGTGAATGCTTCAATTTCCTTTATTGGCTGAAGCTTAGGTCTCATAAATACAAGGTAAGTTAAAAATGAAAAGATTAGCCCTGTTCCTGCCTGAGACAGGAGCATTCTAAATCTTAATTTCTCACCTACCTTTCATGAAGAATGTATTCCACATGAATATCTAGTTTGCCATCCATCTTTTACAATCTATTACCTACTGGCCTTTACACTGAATTAATAAAATGGGACAAAAAAGAAGAAAATGGAACAACTGTAAATTCACTTTGAGCTCTCGATTAAACAACATCACTTTACTGTGAAAGGTTGTAAATGCCGACCTCTACATTTATGCTTTTAAGTTTATAGATAATTGTAAATGTCTTGATCCTTGAGCACCTTCACAAACCTGTGCTAGAAACTCACATAATGTTGGTTAATGCTTCAACATTTATGATGCCCACAACCTTAGTTTTAGTTGGTCATTGTTCTCTGATCTGCTGTGCAGAGGACAGCTGAGGTGGAGAGAGATGTAAATGTGATTTGGATGGTAGGTGCTGTGCTGGTTTCCACAGCCCTGTGTTGAGATATGGAAGATATGGAGGTTGCTTAAGGAGCGTGGCAGGGGGTGACAACAAAAGGGCATCTCACACCCATGTAAACTACCCAAACATAAGGAAATCAGATTGTGAGGTATGTGTGAGTCAGCAATGAAAGGTGGCTATGACGCCATGGTGACCACAGACTACCATGGGAGCCAGCACCAGTGCAGGGGGTGTCTGGAGGGCCTGCATTACTGGAATCTCCTCCCCTGCAGAATCTGAGGAGAAGGGGAAAGGCACAAATATAACAGTCAACAGGACAGATGAAAGAGCTGGTACTGTAGCTGCTTATGCTTTTCCCAAGGAGAACAGCAGATGACTTGAAAGCATAATTTACTTAAAGCAACCCAAGACTGGAAAAGTGAGGTGGCATCAGGGCTTTTGGAGCGTTGCATGGCTCCACGTGATTATAGACTTCTGTTTCTTTCTTCAGAGTTTTATTAACAAGGACTGAAGACAGTAGTGTCTTTTGTAAGGGGTAAATAAGTAGACTTAAATTTGTTTCTAGAGCTATACTAATTTTTGAATGTAATGCATATGTATAACTATACACACATATACCGGAGTGAAATCAGAACAGCAGGTCCTGGGACGTTACATTTCAAGTTAGTCTTACTTAGAGATGTGGATCAATCCTGATTTTCTAAAAGATGTGTATTCTTGTCTGTCTGGTGTCTCATTGCTTTCAGTGAAACTGTGATGTAAATGCTTAGTTGTGAGAGTCTATGCTTCACCTTCTTCAGTGGAGCAGGACGTGGCCTTACATCCTTCTCACATCATTTTTGGCATTAGCTTTATGTGCTGTGGTATGGCCTGGCATCATAGGTGGATATGTGGCATCATAGGTGGATATGTGGTATGGCCTGGCATCATAGGTAATGCCCTGTGGATATTGGAAAAAAGTCTTTACCCTGAGGGTGGTGAGACACTGGAATGGGTTGCCCAGGGAGGTTGTGAGTGCCCTCTTCGTGGAGGTATTCAATCCCAGGTTGCACAAGGTCTTGAATAACCTGGTCTAGTGGAAGGTGTCCCTGCCCGTGGCAGGGGATTTGGAGCTAGATGGTCTTTAAGGTCCCTTCCAACACAAACCATTCTGTTTCCTGGCCTGCATCAGGAATGGTGTGGTCAGCAGGAGCAGGGAGGTCATTCTGCCCCTGTACTCTGCACTGGTTAGACCACACCTTGAGTACTGTGTTCAGTTCTGGGCCCCCCAGTTTAGAAGGGATATCGAGATGCTTGAGCGTGTCCAGAGAAGGGCGACGAGGCTGGTGAGAGGCCTCAAGCACAGCCCTACGAGGAGAGGCTGAGGGAGCTGGGATTGTTTAGCCTGGAGGAGGCTCAGGGGTGACTTTATTGCTGTCTACAACTACTTGAGGGGTGGTTGTGGCCAGAGGGAGGTTGCTCTCTTCTCTCAGGTGGCCAGCGCCAGAACGAGAGGACACAGCCTCAGGCTGCGCCGGGGGAGGTTTAGGCTTGAGGTGAGGAGAAAGTTCTTCACTGAGAGAGTCATTGGACACTGGAATGGGCTGCCCAGGGAGGTAGTGGAGTCGCCGTCCCTGGGGCTGTTCAAGGCAAGGTTGGACGTGGCACTTGGTGCCATGGTCTAGCCTTGAGCTCTGTGGTAAAGGGTTGGACTTGATGATCTGTGAGGTCTCTTCCAACCTTGGTGATACTGTGATACTGTGATGACTGTGTGATTTTAGCATGCTGCTACCTGCCAAGGCAAAAAGGGTTTAATTTTAAAAACACACTGAAAAAGCCTCTGGTCATTTGAGATGTTTGTATATGAAGAAAATATTTCTAAGTCATCTTTAATATATAGTTAAGGTAATGAGGATGGACTACTGTAGGCAGTCTTAAGCCTCAAGAAAAGACAGAAAACTGATGATAATATTCGCTTTGCATTATTAATTAGCATTTGAAATGTTGCAGTGAGTGGATGTGGCTTCTCACCTCATTTTCTGTTCATGGAAAGTCACCATGCAATAACCCTGAGTACAAGATGAGGGAGAGTGTGTGTGTGTATGTGTACACACGAACAAGATATAATTAGACAAAATCTGTTCCTTGCAATATGGAATTTATTGTATAGAAACTTGAGTAGCTACAGCTGATGCCAATTTACTCTCCAGCCTGAGAATGTACAGCAGTACTGGTAGTGAGGACAGGAGAAATGTGAAATATGGCACAGAAGATTTTACTTTAGCTTGCACCTGCTAAATGTGAGGAGCCAAATCTTCAGCTGATGTCAACCAATTGAAGGATCTGCCTTCAGAGGGGTGACACTGATTTACATGAGCTGAGAATCTGGCTGGCGATGTCACTGACTTGGCATTATGGACATAGCAGCTGGTGCTGACTTGTTAAGAACAAAGGGCCACATGCCAAAAAGCCCATTAAAAGGAGCTCCTTTGATGTTTCACTTCATCTGGTATAAATTTAAAATGGAGCAGGCTGTCAATTTTCCTTGGTCTAGACATTTGGTGTCATTGGGTCTGTGGCACAATGCAATGTGACCTTCATGTACTGTATCAGATGCCAAAAAATTGAGGACTCAATCCTTACAGTGAACAATGACTTTGGAAGGTGCTGCCAGCCTTTGAGACAGACCCCAGTTTCTGTGATGGGCTATAACATTTGCTTCTCCTTGTCTTGGAGATTATTTTGGAAGGAAGGGAATGCCTCCTCTTCTCTGGAGGACCTTTTTATGGATCACTAAACTCTTGAGTTTAGCGCTTTGTTTCTAATGTCTGCTATGAGTTTCCCCGTTATCTGATGTGACAAGGGAAGGGATGATGACACTCACTGGGCATAAGAGGATAAGCAAGGGATCAGTGTAGAGCCAATGGCACCCTGGACTGTATCAGGAATAGTGTAGCCAGCAGGACAAGGGAGGTTATTCTTCCCCTGTACTCAACACTGGTCAGGCCACACCTTAAGTACTGTGTCCGGTTCTGGGCTCCTCAATTCAAGAGAGATGTTGAGGTGCTGGAATGTGTCCAGAGAAGGGCAGCAAAGCTGGTGAAGGGCCTGGAACACAAATCCTATGAGGAGAGGCTGAGGGAGCTGGGATTATTTAGCCTGGAGAAGAGGAGGCTCAGGGCTGACCTCATTGCTGTCTACAACTACCTGAAGGGAGGTTGTAGCCAGGTGGGGGTTGGTCGCTTCTCCCAGGCAACCAGCAACAGAACAAGGGGACAGAGTCTAAAATTGTGCCAGGGGAGGTATAGGCTGGATGTTAGGAGGAAGTTCTTCATGGAGAGTGATTGGTGTTGGAATGGGCTGCCCAGGGAGTTGAGTTACTGTTCCTGGAGATGTTCAAGAAAAGCCTGGATGAGGCACTTAGTGCCATGGTCTAGTTGATTGGCTAGGGCTGGGTGCTAGGTTGGACTGGATGATCTTGGAGGTCTCTTCCAACCTGATTGATTCTATGTTATTTTTCTTTTTTGCTCCACTTATTTGGAAACTACAGGAGTGATGTGGTCTCCTTCCTTGTCACGTAGATCCTTACCTACCATTGGAAGCTGTAGGCCACAGATGTAAACAAGAGGAAGAGATGATGCTCAAGGCTGTATAAGATAGTGCTGCCCCTAGGCTGGTTCTCACTGGTGGCCTTGGTAATCCTGTGGTGCTGTGATGCTACAGTGGCCCTGGCTATGACTAAAATACTCATTTTCCCCTGGAGTTAATTAGTCTTTAACAATTTCTTTGTGCTTTTAGTCAACAAACAGACATGGATGGCTGGGGCAGGGAGGTGGTTGGGTTCTCTTGGTTTATGGGCTTGTTTTGAAGTTATTTGGTTCGGGCTTTTGTTTGTTGTTCTCACTTGTTTGGGAGTATGATCATAAAATAATGTGACTGGAGTTGAAGGAGCTCCTCACCTTCAGGATTTATTTTGTTGGGTTTTTTTTTCAGATTAAAGGCTTAGGTTTATATTCTGGAACTTAGTAATGAACCTGTCTGATAGAAAGACCCTTGTTTCCCTAGAAGATATAACCGTGTCTGCCTTGTTAATCATGTAATGGACAACATTTCTGAGTGAAACTTAGAATGATTTTTCCCCAAGATGGTACCGTATTGTCTGAAGAAGATCTGGACTGAAGTTCAGCTTTCCTTGTTTTGGCATGTGAAAGTTATGGGTTTGGCTTTCCCACTGTTTTCTATCTTGTTGAGGGTGGACGTTTTTATCTTGAGCTGTCAGAGCTAGCAAGAATGTGAGACGAAGACGAAGTGAAAAGCTCTGGTGGGTGCAAGTCACACGTTAGCACTCGAGGCAAGCAATGGGGAACTGAATATGAGAATCATTAGAATAACGATGATTAAGAGACGGACTGTGTGGATTCAGTGACTGCAGTATGCCATGGGAGTAAAGGGCCTCATTTTCCCCTTCTTCACATTTGGTTTAAACTAGGAGCAGCTCTTCTGCAGCTTGTGAAATGAGGACTTGGCTCTGGCTGGCTGCAGTAAATTATCAGAAAGAGCTGAACAACTAGGTGTCTTTGACATGATGAGAATACCAAGTGGTCGATACATTTCTTACCTAGCAAATCACCATTTCAATGTTCTGAATCATCCTGAACAGGCTTGCTTTTTTTTTTTTTTCTTTAGTCACACTGCATCAGATTACTCCTTGAGTCACTACAAGAGTGCTGGATGACTTCTGTCACCTCAAAAGTGCCTGAAAACTTCTAGCATGACATCCTTGAAATGAAAGTATGAATGTCTAACACTCCGAGGTTTTTCTTATGTGACTGTTACAGAGAAGGGAAGATTTAGCTTAGGTAGTAGAAGAACCTTGTTCACTTAAAGAGTTATTAAATGCTGAAATAGGTTTCCTAGGGAGGTAATCTTCTCAACATTTGAGGTGTTTAAAAGACATAGAGATGTGATGCTGGAGACTTTCAAGGCCTGTCTGGATGTGTTCCTCTGTGATCTGTGTTAGATAGTATTGTCCTGCTCTGGCAGAAGGGTTGGACTCGATGATCAGGAGTGACCTCATTGCAGTCTACAACTACCTGAAGAGAGGCTGTAGCCAGGTGAGGGTTGGTCTCTTCTCCCAGGCAACCAGCAACAGAACAAGGGGACACAGTCTCAAGTTGTGCCAGGGGAAGTCTAGGCTGGATGTTAGGAGGAAGTTCTTCACAGAGAGAGTGATTGGCATTGGAATGGGCTGCCCAGGGAGGTGGTGGAGTCATCGTACCTGGAGGTGTTCAATAAAAGACTGGCTGAGGCACTTAGTGCCATGGTCTAGTTGACTGGCTAGGGCTGGGTGCTAGGTTGGACTGGATGACCTTGGAGTTCTCTTCCAACCTGATTGATTCTATGGTTCTGTCTCTTTGAGTCCCTTCCAACCCCTAACATCCTATGATTTAGCACCAGCCTTGGTAGAGTTAGAGAGTAGTTTGACTCAATGATTTTTAAGGTCTTTTCCAATCCAAAGGTTTCTATGGGTCTATGTCTCAAAGTACAGCAGTAAATTTTGAAGTGTTTTCAGTAACCACTTTGACTCTTAGAATTTCAACAGAGATATCTCAATCTAAGGACCAGTTGCTTCAGAGTGCTGAGTTTGCTAAAGACACAATCTTGCTATAGCATGGCCAAAAAAGCATGACAAGAAAAACAGTGATAATTTGAGGCATGAGCCTAAAATCTAAGAATGATTATCTTCGGTGATAAAATAATTACCAGGTGGTTGACCAACCTCCAAATTATGAAAGGTTTATGAAAAGGGATTAGTTTTCCTTTTATCCTGTCCCAGCACGTAGGAAGCAAAGGGGTAAAAAGTTAGCAAAATACACAAATGCTTGTGTCGACCAGCTGGGTATTGGGAGCTCACCAGAGCAAGCAGTTGAATCAAATCATGAGAGTGGCTTATTTCATGATCACAAAAAGATTCTGCAGCACTAATGCACTCTGATGATTGAGAGTGTAAGATGATCTCCTGCAGGTGCCAAGCAGGACTGTTTCCTTTTTGTTGATTCACTGTGATGGTTTGGGTGTTCCCTGCCCCCCCCCACTTTAGAAATCACCCAGACTAGACTCAGCCAGCTCTGGAAGTATGAATGAAGCTTATATTTACAGCTGGCACCATTTACAAGCAGATATTTACAATATATACAGTTATAGACAGAAATATGCAAGGTAAAAGGTAATACAGAAACACAACAGCCCTCCCAGAAACCTGAGTCCCCAGGAGGGGCTCTCAACCACCCCCTCCCCTTCCCCCTACCCCTCTCAGCCTTACCCCAGTCCCAAGGAAGAATGGAGGTTCAGCCCGGGGGTTAGGAAGCAAAGTGAATCAGCCAAAGCAAATGGAGGGTGAGGTTAGAGGGTAGAGGGTAAGNTTCAGGTAGTTGTAGACAGCAATGAGGTCTGCCCTGAGCCTCCTCTTCTCCAGGCTAAACAACCCCAGCTCCCTCAGCCTCTCCTCATAGGGTTTGTGTTCTAGGCCCCTTACCAGCTTTGTTGCCCTTCTCTGGACACATTCCACCACCTCAACATCTCTCTTGAGTTGAGGTGCTGGAACGTGTCCAGAGAAGGGCAACAAAGCTGGTAAGGAGTTCAGCCAGCAGCCTAAAGCTCCCCAGCAGGCGAAGAGCTGAGAGCAAAGTAACAAGTGAAGTGACTTTATCTATGTTTTCCTTTCCTTTTTAACACATCTCAGCAAGACCATGAGGGAAGTTTTCATTTTACAGCCTATGATCTAGTCCTTCTCACCAGAACATTCTAGCTAGCTTCGAACTAGCACGTGCACTCACTGCAGATGAGGTCCTTGATCCACCAAGAGTCTCCGTGGACAGACGGAGATGGTGTGTCACATCCTGTCCTGAGCAGTACATTGCTACACATTAGCTCCTTGAAAGTAGTGGTGCTCCCTTATTTAACAGCAAGAGATAAGATTGATTGGTTGCAAAGTATTTTGAAAAAATAAATTGGCAGTCACCACAGAAATACTTACTTCAGGTGCTGTTGATTATCTGTATTATGGGATTGTTTGCTGTGAAGCCAAGTGAGAGACTACACTAATTTGGCCGAGAGCCTTATGCAAACAAGTTATTTCTTGACATCAAGAAGCTTTTCCTACTTTGGACTGATAATACTTGTGAAGGGTAATAGTCCTTAGGTAAACTAGGTTAGATCTCTTTTGTAAGTGATTCCAACATCATCGTTCTGAGAAATGTGTCCACAGCTGTCAACATCACTTAAAAAAAATCCACAAAACAAAACTAAAACCGAGAAGCTTGAAAAAAACAACCACCTGTTTGTGTTGAAGATAAGTTTTTAATCTAGACTCTTAGCTTGAGGTGTTATTGATATAGATGAGATAATTAAGCTTTAGTCTCACCAGGCAGGGCTGTTTGAAGAAGCATTAGATTGGCACAAGGATGTGTTCATCAGGAGTAACAGTCAGGCTGTTCTCTAGGTTCAAGCTTGCAAATGTGCCTTGACTTTGCCTTGACAATTTTAGGAACAGAGCTGAGAACATTTGGAGTTTTGTGTCTAGTTCACGGCTCCCCAGATCAAGAGAGACAGCGAACTGCTGGAGACAATCCAACAGAGGGCCACAAAGATGCTGAGGAAACTGGAGCATTTCTGTGAGGAGAAAAGACCAAGGCCTGGGGCTGTTTAACCTGGAGAAGAGTGGTCTGACAGGGGATCTTCTCAGTGCTGCTCAATATCTAAAGGGTAGATATCAAGAGGATGGGGACAGACCTCTTCAGTGGTGTCCAGTGACAGGACAAAAGGCGATAAACACAAACCGGAATCCAAGAGGTTCCATCTGAATGTGAGGAAAAACTTCTTTGCTGTGAGCAGACTGTCTGGAAAGGTTGTGGAATGATCTTCTCTGCAGAGATTTCAAACCACTTGGACATTGTGATCCTGGGCAACCTGCTGTGGGTGACTGCTTTACTAGGGGCTTTGGATTAGATGATCTCCAGAAGTCCCTTCTAACCTTCACCGTTCTGTGACTCTAGTTTGTGACTTGGCCTGACCCTGTTTTTTCTGGTTCCAGCCTCAGGTGTTTATTGAGAGGTAAATCCAAGCCCTGGTTATCCATTAAATGTTGATTAGGGAGCACAGGAAGGGCTGTATTCCTGTCAGGTTTTTTTGCAGTTCGGACAGTTTCCATGGATGCTAATGCTGAATGGTGGCTGACACCGCAAACAAGTCATTTGGCAAACACCAGAAGGCAGTTAGGGACACAGGTCTCACTGCTGACAGCAGAAATTTTGGTTAAAAACATCAGAATCTTGTGGTAGTCCTTGCTCACTGCAGCTTGTTGACTGATTGAAAGTGATGTCTTTTCCTTGGCAGCCATCCGAACAATAAATTATCCATCCTCTCTTCCATCCTTTGACAAAGACTGAAATAAGTAATAATATTGTCATTGCTCTCAGTGTTTCCATTTTTCTGTGTTAGCAGGCTGTTGAGGTGATGCAGTCTGTTTACTGATGTCTAAGATTGTATGGCTTAGGAGTGGTAATACTTGATTCATGATAGGAATTGAGCCATCAGTCTTTGTCATCAGGAGGCTGGAGTCTTGATTTGGCTAATGGATTGCTGCTTGCCTGCTTGAGGCATGGAAGACATGTAGAGGTGGTGCTGAGGGACATGGTGTAATGGTGACCTGGCAGTGCTGGGTCCTGATCACAGAATGCTAGGGCTTGGGAGGGACCTCTTAAGGTGATTATCTTAAAGGTCTCACAGAATGCCAGGTTGGAAGGCACCCCAAGGAGATGGTTCTAATGTCTAATTGTTCTCATGGTACAAAATTTTCTTCTGGATTGCAGTCAGAATCTTCCCCAGAGTAACTTGTACCTATTACCTCTTGTCTTTTCCTTGTGAGTCCTTGTAAAAAAGGAGTCTCCATTGTCCTGGTAGCCACACTTAATGTACTGGTACTTAGTAATGAGGTCTTCCCTAAGCCTTGTCTCCTCAGGGTGACCAAACCCAGTTCTCTCAGACTTTCCTCAGATGGCAGGCCTTCCAGTCCTCTGATCACTCTCATGGCCCTTACCTGGATGCTATACAGCCTATCTTCATCTTTTTTTGTACAGTGGGGGCCAAAACTGGTCCATGTGTGGGCTATAGCTAGATATGCTTGGGTCTGAATCTTGGAGAAGAAGAAAGTTTCTTGCATTTATAAAGCATTAATTACTGTTCCTCTCTGCTTGGGGTACTGGCAGCGTCAGCTCCCGTCACGGAGGTCTGGGAGAGCTCAGCAGCCCAGGGCATGGAGCCTTTATTAAATTAAAGAAAAAAACCCAGCAAGAGGTCTGTAATGTAAAGCCTACCTACAGTGGTGATGTCTGATCTCATTAATGACATGCAGTGAATCAACTCTGCGTGTCTCCTTCCTCGGTTGCCTCTCGTCAGGCTTGCTTGGTGGTCGTGGAGGATTTGTGGTGCTGTGCATCTGCTGAAATGAGCTCCGGCTAGTTTCAAAGAAGCACTTTGTCATGAATTGTCAAAAATCCACATTGAAATGCTGGGAAGAGGGTCAGGCTGAAGTATGAAAAGCTGCATTATCCTGCTGTGAAGTGAAAAGCAGGGGGTGGGTGGGGGGGAAAAAGGCTTTAACAATGAAGAAGGGAATGTTTGCCTGAATTGTCCATGTTTCAGGGAGAGGCAAGTTTAACCTGTGTTAATGCTTGGACATTGCCTGTTAGCTAAACCCCCTGTTAGCTAAACCCCCTGAAGGGGGAGGGAGGGAAGTGGAAAAAGATACTTACCAGTAAGACAATATACTTATTTTACTCAGAGATCAAGGATTCTTGGGGTTTGGGGGAAAAAAAAAAAGCCCTTTTGAAAGCCTACCCCTGGTTTTACAGAATATTTTTAACTCCTCCAGTATCAGCCAATTTTCAGTAGGCCATTAGTCAAAAACATGACCACTTGTCTCTCTCTTTCTTGCATGGGGCAAAAATGACTTTCTTCCATATGTAATTACAATTTGATTCCATCATTGTTTCTCTTATAAGCAGCTGAACTTTCACAACTAGGCTCTGTATTTGCAGGATTTTATTAATGAAGTCATTCAGCTTTCTGTTTCTCCTCGTTTTGTTCTCCTGCATTTCCCAAAGCAGTGCGCTTGCATGTCTTTGTTCATTAGCTTTAAACTCTTTCTTCAGCTGGGATAATAGAAAAAACATATACAGCTAGTCATCCAGTTGCAATCCTAGCTCTTCTCTGAGGGCCATATATATTTCCAGTTTGGTGCATGGGGATTTAGATATACAATTCCAGATAGCCTTAATGAGTGTAGCAGCCCTAATTCCCCACTCGGATCCAGAACGTACAGAGCAAAACTCTCTGATCTTACCTTTAAGTACTTTTGCTTTTTTTGTTTTTCCTGTCCCTCTTTTCTCCCCCCCAAACATCATTTGCATCTGCATTGGTTATTGAAGGTGATTGACAGTTGCTTTGAGGATGAGGGAGCTGATCTTTGGAGCCTGTGTCTGGTTTGCTTTGCTGTGTTTTCTTGGGGATTGACTGCTCCTGGATGTACCTTTTCAATTCAAAGGTTAATTCAGGAGGGAGTTAGAAGGAAGAATTTTCCAAATTGGCTCTGTTATTATTCTGATTGGCTTTGATAGATAAGAACAAGCTGCACCTTTTCTTATTGCCTTAATTAACTTTACTCAAAAAGTTCCCACCATACTGTGAATCTAATAAAGATTAAGAGTTAGTTAGAATATTAGCACGAGATCTGCAGATGACACTTTTCCTGCAGAAAGAATACAGTGTTGTTATACCTGAATTTCATATGGAATATGGCTTTATACAATTATTGCTTAGACATTCTTCTTGTCATAAACTGCTAAGAAGCAGCCATCACCTTTTTCTAATTCTAGACACCCATTCCTAGTTCCCCTTCCCTTTCTTTCCCTGAGATTCCCCACACCTTATGAGCAGAAGATTACTGGTGGCATTTCTTTTGAGCAGGGAAGGAGTGCAGAGCAAAAGAGGAGGCTGTCTCCATTCACACTGTATGTAAGAAAAATTCTGGGGCTTATATCACAGTTCTTGAGGGTTACTTTAGTTACACTTGGAAGTCACAAATAGCTAGTTTGCTAGTTCAGAGTAAATGGAGTGTGAATACTCCAGGCAACTCTTCCTCCTTTCGTTGAGATCCACATTCTAAGACACTAGAGAAATATGACGTGTTGTAAGATGCTAGAGAGATGTGACTTATTGTGCTAGTTTGAGCCTAGTTGGGATATTTTGGTGAGAAGAATTAGATTATAGGCTGTGAAAAGGAAACTGGTGATGTCTACTTCAACATCTTCACTTGCACTGCTTTATTCATTCCGCTGCCTTTTGGCCTATTTTCACAACCTTGATGAGTACTTTTGGATATTGATTGCCAGCCATAGCAAATAGCTCTCCTGGGGACACGACAGTGCTTTGAGCAGTCTGACAATCTCAGTGAAGGAGTTGTTTGGCTTCACAACACACACATTCGTTGCACAAACCATTTCTTGATAGGAAGGAAAATTATCTCCTGCTGTGATGCTGCCTTGACTAAGCAGAAACTCTTTTCTCCTTTCTAGGTTCTTTTCTTCTCCTTTCTGCTGGCCAGTAAACTATTTTAATTTAAAAGATGATTTAAAGAGATAATCTGTTTTCCATTTAAGCCCTTTCTGTAGCTTAGCTGCCCTCTTTTTTTTTTTCCTCCTCTTTTTTTTTCCCTCTTCTATCCGTCTGGTATCTTGGCTTTGTAGAGAGACTTCCTTCTCTGCTACTCTGCAGTTACTTAATGCTACCTGCTGCTTTCTTCATCTTTTCCTGTGCTACCACCTCCTACCTTCTCCCAAAACCACTCTTTGATGCCCATGACTCCATTAATCTGACCCAGTGGGTTTTTTCCCCTGTGTTACAAAACATTTGTTGAAACCGTGTGTAACGGCAGCTATGAGGCTGGTCAGGGAATATAGGAACAAATAATTGCATATGCATGAGGCTCAGCTGAGTGTATATATACAGAATTGAGTCTATCCAGTTTGTGGAGAGTATTTGCATCAAAACTCTTTTCATCTGAGAAGTTTTGATAAAAGATAAAGCAGAAAGGAAGGAGAAAAATAAGTTATACCAGAGAGAAGAAGGAAAGCTTGGATGCTAAACTAGAATCTGGGAGCTCATTCTTCTTTTGACCAGATTTTCTGTAGGGCTGTGAAACTGCTTAAGATTGTGTTTATCTCAATGAATTTAATCAGAAAAGTTATTTTTTCTGTCTGTGATGGTTTTTGGGCATCCCTTACTATAGGATACCCTGAGAACTTAACTCCTTCTCCCTATATGGGCAGGTGCGAAATGGAACTTCAGGTGTTAAAATCTTTCCAGTCTGCATGGTAAGGGAAAAACATGAGATGCTGTACCTTAATGTCTCTGATTTCCTCCAAAGTACAAGATAAAAGATACAAAAAATACAAAAGAAACACGAGCTTAAAGTGTGTAGGAGACCATCATTTTGCAGCAAAGAATATTTCTCATCTATTGCAAGTGGATTAAGGATTGGGAAAGTCAACTGAAAGCTTCTTGCACAGCACTGTAGGATCTAAATTTACTTAATGACTGAGATAACAAAGTGTCTGAGATGACATCCCATCTTAGCCTTCTCCATGGAGAAAAATATGCCTAATCTTCCTTCTGCCCTCAACCAAGACACTGCAAAGAAGTGTTCAGAGAGGGTTAGCAGCAGAGCATGAGTCAGTGGAGAAGAGGGGTTTGTGCCCACTTCTAAAACCATTTGTCATGAAACCACCAGTTGGTTAGTATTATGTCTGCAGTATAGATTGGCATAAGCCCTGCCTGTTTTGAATTTATACTTAGGCCTCAAACAAGTTGTTGGTTTTGTGGTTTTTTTTGGTTGGTTGTTTTTCCCCTCTTGTAACTCCCAGATTTCTCACTTGCCTTCTTTCAGAGATTTTTTTTTTTTTAATAGCTATAAATCATTTCCATCTACATAAATCCTTAGGTCTAGGGTCAGCCTGTAAGTAGAGCTGCCAATAAGCTGCTTATGCATTTGATTAAGGAGGAAGAGCAGTGTCATGATGTGTGGGTGCCTTGCTACCCAGTTTGCCCTGGGTAGTAGCTTACAGGGACATAAAATAGTTCCAACTGGCTCCTCCTTCCGCCCTGCCTTGCCGATGCCCTGTCCATGCTGTCCATAATTCTTTGGATTTAGTCTCCTCTTCCCCAAGGATCAGTGCTGGGCCCAGTTCTGTTCAACATCTTTATTGATGATCTAGATGAGAGGATTGAGTCCAGCATCAGTAAGTTTGCAGATGACATCAAGCTAGGAGCAGGTGTTGGAAGGTAGGAGAGACCTGCAGAGGGACCTAGACAGGCTGGAAGGGTGGGCAGAGGCCAATGGGATGAGATTTAACAAGGCCAAGTGCAGGGTTCTGCACTTTGGCCACAACAACCCCAAGCAGCGCTACAGGCTGGGGACAGAGTGGCTGAGAGCAGCCAGGAAGAAAGGGACCTGAGGGTACTGGTGGATACTAGGCTGAAGATGAGCCAGCAGTGTGCCCAGGTGGCCAAGAGAGCCAATGGCACCCTGGCCTGTATCAGGAGCAGTGTGGCCAGTAGGACGAGGGAGGTTATTCTTCCCCTGTACTCAACACTGGTCAGGCCACACCTTGAGTACTGTGTCCAGTTCTGGGCTCCTCAATTCAAGAGAGATGTTGAGGTGCTGGAACGTGTCCAGAGAAGGGCAACAAAGCTGGTGAGGGGCCTGGAACACAAACCCTATGAGGAGAGGCTGAGGGAGCTGGGGTTGTTTAGCCTGGAGAAGAGGAGGCTCAGGGCAGACCTCATTGCTGTCTACAACTACCTGAAGGGAGGTTGTAGCCAGGTGGGGGTTGGTCTCTTCTCCCAGGCAACCAGCAACAGGACAAGGGGACACAGCCTCAAGTTGTGCCGAGGGAAGTATAGGCTGGATGTTAGGAGGAAGTTCTTCACAGAGAGAGTGATTGGCATTGGAATGGGCTGCCCAGGGAGGTGGTGGAGTCACCGTCCCTGGGGGTGTTCAGGAAAAGCCTGGATGAGGCACTTAGTGCCATGGTCTAGTTGACTGGCTAGGGCTGGGTGCTAGGTTGGACTGGATGATCTTGGAGGTCTCTTCCAACCTGGTTGATTCTATGACTCTATGATCTCTTTTCCTTTTTTCCCTTTTTGTTCTTTTTTTTTTTTTTTTGACCCCTGCCCTTTTTCTTCCACTCTGTTCTATTCCCTCTTCTAATCTCTACCTAATACTCACCTTGAAAATGGACCCTTCTCTCTTCTCAGTTGTCCAGTCTCAATTTTCCAGGACTTTGCTGTCAGTACTGATGGTCACCTCGAATCACCTTTCAAGGTCTGTTTAGCACAGAACTTAGCTTTCCTGACCAGCTCTTGTTGCTTTTGACATGATGGAGTCCTGCAGTTGTAGCTGCTCTGTAGCACTTTTCTCATTGCAACAATTTCAGGATAAATCTTGTACAAATTTGGCCTTTTTGCTTCTGATTACTGCTGCAGCTTTGCACAGAGGTAAAACAGGGAACTAGAAATGATGTGGTTGGGTTATGCTTCTAAGACAGCCACTGAACTACGGAAAGATTAAAACCCTGAACCAGAAATTTCTGGGACCTTAATTTTCACCACAGCCATCATTGGATCCATAGCTACAATTATGGATAATCTAAAATGCTCCTCACAAGTGGTGACAGGACAAAGCCACCTTATTGTAAGAGGTATCTTAAATCCTTCAGCTCTTCCCAGTGGAATGTGTATAGGTTGTTGAGAAGGGCACTTGATGGAGAGTATTCACTGTAATTATTTCTATCAGTAACAGTGGTTCAGTGCAACTGCTTGGCAGTCGTAGAGTCAGAATTGTTTTGGTTGGAAGACTCCTTTAAGATACTGGAATCTGTTTGTTAACTCAGCACTGACAAGTCCACAACTAAACTCTGTCACTCAGTACCACACATGCAGAGCTTTTAAATCCCTGTCAGAGATGGGGACTCCACCACTGCCCTGGGCAGCCTGGTTCAGGACATGGCAACCCTCTCAGGGAAGAAAATTTTCCTAATATCCAGCCTGAAGCTCCCTTTGTGGAAATTGAGGCTGTTTCCTCTTGTCCTATCACTTGTTACAAAGGAGAAAAGACCAACCCCCACATGGCTCCAACCTCTTTTTAGGGATTTGCATAGTGTGAAGGTCTCCTCTCCTTTTTCCAGGCTAAATGGCCTCTCTTGACCCTTCATCAGCCTCATTGCACTTCTCTAGATACGCTCCAGCACCTCTGTGTCTTCCTCTAATGAGGGGCCTAAAACTGAACCCAGTATTCAAGACGCAGCCTCAGCAGTGCTGAGTACAGGGGGACAATCACTTCTCTACTCCTGCTTGTCACACTCTTCTTGGTCAGGATGCTGTTGGACATTTTGTCTACCTAGGCATACCCTGACTGCCACACAGCCAGATGTCAAACAACACCCTGAAGTCCTTTCCCACACTGTCTTCCTCAAACCTCTACTGTTGCATGGGCTTGTCGTGACCCTCATACAGGACCTGCTGGCTTGGCCTATCAGTCCAACCTGTCCATGTTCCTCTGTAGAGGTTTTGTACCTTTGAGCAGACCAGCACTCCCACTCACCTTGGTGTCATTTGAAAACTTAGGATGCCTCAGTCCCCTCATCCAGGCCATTGCTGAAGATAGTGAAGACAACAGGCCACAGTACTGAGCCATGATAAAACTTGTATTGGTTGCAGCTTTGAAAACACAAAACTGAAAGCAGTTTTGCAAGAAATAAAACTGGTGAGGGCTAGAGGGCTGAGAAGAAAAATGTTCCTGTGTCATGGAATTTGAAGTTGTTTCTTCTGTGTTTCCCCTGAACACAAATGCTCTTGGGAAAAGAGAAGCAACCACACACTATGGGCAGGAGCAACACAACAATCTCTGTCTCTCTTTCAGATACAGCATCTAGAAAGTCAGTTACTGCTACTACTGATGGCTCACTGAAAACAAGAGATCCCTCCAAAGGCACCTCCACATCCAAAGAGTTCCAAGCACAGTGCATCCTGCAACCAAAAACGTTTGTCTCCAGGAGTATGTGCAATATAAAAGCTTCATCGAGAATCCTCTTGGAAGAAAATGTTCACGAGCGAAACCAGCTCCTAAAAAGTAAGGTACAAATCCTGCTGTGGTTGTTAGGAATATGGTTTCAATAATAAGATGAGATCAGTCTTAAAGAAAAAAGTGAAATAATGGAAAGTCAGGCCATTTGTGTCCAGCTTTAAGTGCTGAGTATGAGTCATCTGGTGAGAGATCAATCAGCTAATCTAACTGTATACATTGCTATGGTTCATGGCAAACAAGATTAAAATGAGAAAGATAGGCTTACTTTGTAAGTAGATTCAAGGAAACATTGAAAAAACATTACAATTGGAGGGTCAAGCAGTTCCAGTCCAACCAAGAAACACCAGAAGTGTGGTTAATTTTACAACTGTGCTCTGATAGCTTCCTTTCACTTTACAGAATCACAGACTGGAAGGGGTTGGAAGGGACCTCTCGAGATCATTGAGAGCAAGTCCCCTGCCTAGGCAGGTTTACCCAAAGAAGGTCACACAGGAACACATCCAGGCAGGTTTTCAATGTCTCCAGAAATGGAGATTTTACCACCTCTCTGTGCAGCCCTTTCCAGTGCTCTGTCACTCTTTAGTTAAGTTCCTCCTCATATTTAGATAGAACTTCCTATGTGTAAGTTTGTGCCTGTTATCACTTGTCCTGCCACTGAACACAGTATCACACAGTATCACAGTATCACCAAGGTTGGAAGAGACCTCATAGATCATCAAGTCCAAGCCGTTACCACAGAGCTCAAGGCTAGACCATGGCACCAAGTGCCACGTCCAACCTTGCCTTGAACAGCTCCAGGGACGGCGACTCCACCACCTCCCTGGGCAGCCCATTCCAGTGTCCAATGACTCTCTCAGTGAAGAA
>WAAF01009270.1:0-23560 GCA_013400475.1 Tricholaema leucomelas | reverse complement strand
CTGTATCTCTGCATGGGGTTGTTGTGGCCAAAGCGCAGCCCCCGGCACTTGGACTTATTGAACACCATCCCCTTGGACTCTGCCCATCTGTCCAGGCAGTCGAGGTCCCGCTGCAGAGCCCTTCTGCCCTCCAGCCCAGCAACATCTGCCCCCAGCTTGGTGTCACTGAACACCACTGAAAAAAAACCCTGGTCCTGTGCTCCTGACACCTACCCTTTAAGTATTTATAAATGTTTACGGGAGAGCCTCTCAATCTTTTCTTTTCCAGGCTGAAAAGCCCCAATCCCCTCAGTCTTCCCTCATATGAGAAATGTTTTAGTCCCCTCATCATCTGTAATCTTATTTTTTGACACAACAGCCCAAAGTATGTGATGGAGAAGCGTAGAATGAGATGCTTTCTCTGGAGAGGTCATCATGAAGAAAATAAAGGTTTAACAGTTAACTTATGAAGAAAGAGGTTTAACAGTTAACTTATCAACAAGTTTTCAGCATATAAGTCACAATGTCTTGCAGTTCAACACCGTTTGGGATGTTTTACTTCCAACCTTTATTCACAGAGGTGTAATGAAGATGACATGAGAATAATTTATTTGTACAGAAGCCAAGTGAGATATACTGTAGTATTAATTTAACTTTAGTGTCAGTAGGTTCGTGAGGCATTTACTCCACTAATACTTTAAATATATTCTAACAGTCATAAAACCTACTTTCTTCCAGCAATTGTTTTACAGATTCCTTTTACTTTTAATAGGCAGGACTTTTTCATGGTGGAATATAAAGGTCCTGAACAAAACACTAGTTTAGGATGAGTGTGATGGTTTGGGTGTTATCCGCCCCTCTTTGAAAAATCACCCAGACTAGACTCAGCGGCTCTGGAAATTGAATTAAGCTTTATATTTACAGCTTAGCACAATAGACAAGCAGAGATTTACAATATATACAGAAATATACAAGTTAGAAAGTAATACAGAAACACAACAGCCCTCCCAGAAACGTGAGTGGGCATTCCACCCTTCCACCTTCCTCTCACCCCTCTGCTTTACCCAAGACCTTGCCGTATGCTCAAGGTAGCTTGGAGAGTTGGCCGGGGGGTTAGGAAGCAAATGGGTCAGTCAGACAGATGGCAGGTTAGGTTAGAGAGAGAGGTGCAGCCCACAAAGCCCAGAGAGTGACTCTGTTATCTGCATTCATGTTCTTGTTCTTATACATCTCAGCAAGCCTATCAGTGAAGTAGACATCACAATTGTTTCCTTTTCACAGCCTGTAATCTAGTTCTTCTCACCAAAACATTCTAGCTAGCTTCCAACTAGCACAATAAGAGAAGCCTGCATTCTGTCTCCAGTGCCTGAAATTAAATCATGCCTTTTTCACTAACGGGAAGTGACTTTGGTTTACAGAAGTGAAGCATCTACAGAGATCTGTCAAAGATAAAGTTAATTGACACCTCTGTAAACGTGGCTTATCAAGGAGTTTGATTTCATGTTCACAGGTTTCAAGGTGTTTTCTTTTCCCCAAAATGTTAACAAGAACAAGATTATGGAGGAAATAGAGTTCAGGCGTGTGTAAGGCAAGTGTACCCAACACAGACCATTTTAATTTCTCTCTCTTTTTTTTTTTGGTAAGTGCAATATAATATGTACAATATGTCATAAAGAGGAAAATATTTCGAGTTTATTGTAACCAAAAATTGAAATAAAACAGTAATGGGCTTTGTTCCCAGATATTTAGTTCTAGAAATCAAATTATTTGGCAAGGAAGGAGTACTCCAGTGTGACTTTTCCAAATAGTTCATATGGAGCTCTTCTGAAGTTCCTTTGTTACTTTGGATTAGTTCTGTCCTTTAAATGAGAATCTTGTCAACTCTGATTTTTGAGCGCGTAGCCTCTGTTGGTTGTAATTCATGCAGGGAATATCAGTCATAGACCATTAAAGTGTAGTTGGAAGTGCAGAAAAAAGTCTTTTTGCTCACAATAGAGGACTCTGAGAATCATCAGCTTTTGTAATAATATGTCTCTCACATGTAATTTGCCTGTCACTGCAAGGACTTTGAGGTGTTGGAGTATGTCCAAAGAAGAGCAACCAAGCTGGCGAAGAGTCTAGAGTGCAAGTCTTACAAGGTGTGGCTGAGGGAACTGAGATCATTCAGCCTGGAGAAAAGGCTCAAGGGAGATGTTCTCACTCTCTAGAACTACCTGAAAGGAAAATGGAGTGAGGTGGGCACTGGTGTCTTATTCCAATTACCAAACAAGTAAGACAAGAGTAAACTTCAAGTTGCATCAAATTAAGTTTAGGTTGGAGGTTAGGAACATTTTTTTTCCCCAAAAAGGCTGTGAAGCCTTGGAAGAGGCTGCCCAGGGCAGTGATAGTCACCATTCCTTGAGAGATTTCAGAGCCATGTAGATGGAGTGTTGAAGGACATGGCTTAGTGGTGGGCTTGACTATGCTGGGTTAACAATTGGACGCAATGATCTGAGAAGTCTCTGCTGTCCAGAATGATTTTGTGATTCTATGATTCTAACCTTTTGTTTATTTTTTTTCATGGAGTCATTCTACTGGCTAATGAACAGAGAGAAACAATGGAAAACTGTGTTGTCAGCAAGGGGAATAACAAGTGTAGTGTTTGTGAAAGCCTCAGTATGGTCAGGAGAAATCATATGCAGTTAAGGTCCATAACCGTGTGTGATTTCCCCCAATGCGCGCGATAAATTGAAATGAACTCAAGCTGCAAGCCAGAGCGACAACTTTCCATGATGTAACAGTGCCACAGAAGTGGCTGGGATTTGGGAAGTGAATCCCAGCAAATGGAGCTAAGCGACTGAGCAGCTAAATTATACTTTGATGTGACGTCTGGCTTAATGTGAACGACATTGGGGGTGTCACAGAGCAGCGAGTAGCACCTACGGTTAGATTTGATCTATTTTGCTTAATGAGGCCTATTAATAATACGTTGGCATTCTTATTTCAGAAATTGCCCTCTACGTCTAATGAGGTGGAGAACCCAATAAAAAATTAACCGCGCGCTCTTAACGAACTTTTAAATCTCTCGAAGGTAATTATGAATTCTGTGCTTCAAGTGACAAATTAAAAGAGTGTGAGGTGGAAGAGGACAAGTGGGAGGGAGCCCTCCGGGTAGCCCTATCTACGGCTTATCTGCTAGATGTTCCTCGCAAGACAAATGACCCACATGCTCAGCCAGAAACCGGACTTCTGCTGGAGAAAACTCCACCAGCCCCACGGACTCTGCGGGTAAGATGTCAATTTGTTGCTTTATGTGGGAAGTGAAATTTTTTTAAGTTATTCTTTTGCTCTCCCTTGCCTCCTCTCGCTCTCCCTTGCCTCCTCTCGCTCTCCCTTGCCTCCTCTCGCTCTCCCTTGCCTCCTCTCGCTCTCCCTTGCCCTCTTCCTTTCCTTTTTTCTTTTGTTTAAATGCATTGTCTTTGTTTAATGGGGATGGTAACAAAGATGGAGACAGTCTTTTTTTAGCAGAGCCTGTTGCAGCAGGACAAGAGGGGATGAATTTAAACTGGAAGAGAGACATGGAAGGAAGAATTTTTTTTACATGGGATGGTGAGACACTGGCCTGAGTTGTCCAGAAAAGTGGTTGAATCCACATCCCCAGAACCATTCTGGGTCAGGTTGGACAGGGCTTTGAGCAACCTCTTCTAGTTGCAGATGTCCCTGTGTAATGCAGAGAGGTTGGACTAGATAGCCTTTATAGGTTCCTTCCCAATCTAGCCATTCTAGGAAGTGGCTGGGGGGCAGAAGTTCACATTTCCTTGATTTTTCTTCCATTCCAGTGAAGCTTTAGAATCACAGGATTGTAAAACATTTCATTTGGAAAAGCCCTTAGAGATCAAGTCCAGCAATTACATTTTGGTAGTTTGTATCAGCTGCTGAGATTGTTTGGCTGTCTGGTTGTAAAAGGTCCCCTTTCTAAGCTCCACCTGATATTCCTGCAGAGGAACTGTATAAAGGTTTGAGGACTTAGAAATTCCCTAAAGACCTTTTTTGGAAGTTACAGCTTGAAAATGCCAGTTTCCCCAAAGGTACACAATATCCAGTACCAGCAGTGGCAGCTGTAGGTGTGGAAATGACTTCACGCTGTCAATGAGGTTCAGCAGCCAACACACTTTCCTGCCTTCTCCGCTGGCATGGGTTGTAGGCCTGTCTCTGCTCCTGTCTTCTGTCCTGAGACATTCCTAAATGCTGAAGCAGCCTTTGACTGGAAAGCATTTTCTTCCTGGATCGTCCATGACTAGATTTGCTTGACAAGCTAAATAAACAGGGAAGTTTGTGAACTGTCAGTGACAAGCTGCTTCAGCAATGGGGTGTGAGGAGGAATTAGGCAAAACATCAAGAACTTAAATGTGGATAATTTATAAAAAGACGTAATTCAAACTCTTTTGGATATGTTTTTAGCAAGTTTTTGGGTTGGGTTTGGTTTTTTTTTTCCCCAGAAACTCTCCTTTATCTGACCTGGAAATTTCACGCCAGGGCAGCTTTCTAACAGCAAAAGGAAGTATAGACAGATAGGAAAGCAGTTTGCTGACTTCCACTTAGCTAAGTAATCATTTTCACTGATGATCTGTTACTGAGCCCCATTAGGTGATTATCACATGGTTGTGGGTTGTTTTTTTTTGCCTTGTGATGCTTTTAAAAGCAAAGTGATATCTCTGTTTCATTTAGGAAGCACTAGAAATGCACAACCCTCAGTTCATCTCTCGTTCACAAGAAAGGCTGAAGAGACTTGAGCATATGGTCCAGATGAGGAAAGCCCAGCAGAGCAATGCTCCTGCAAGCAACCAAGGAGGGCTTCTTGCTCGCAAGCTTTCCTCTGCATCTACTTCAAGCAAGAAAAAGCAATACACCATTCCTCACCCACTCAGTGGTAAGTGGAATTGTGACCAGCAGTGGGTCTGTAGCTATGGCAGTGGAAGCAGTCTTCCTTGGGGACTTGTCATTGTCACATACAGTGATGTTCTTCAGCATGATGCAAATTGCTGGTAATTTTAGAGGTGACAGGAATAGTAGAATCATGAAGTTGAAGAATGCTTTGGGTTGGAAGGGACGTTTAAAGGTCATCTAGTCCAACCTCCTGCAGTCAGTAGGGATATCTGCAACTAGAGCAGATTGCTCAGAGCCCCAGACAAGCAGCTTTGGGTTGGAAGGGATGTTTAAAGGTCATCTAGTCCAACCTCCTGCGGTCAGCAGGGATATCTGCAACTAGATCAGGTTGCTCAGAGCCCCAAACAAGCTGACCTGAAATGGCTGCAGAATGGAGTGCCTACCACCCCTCTCTGGGCAACCTGGGCCAGGGTCTCACCACACTGCTTATTTTTTTTTTCCTTATTTGTAGTCTAAATCCTCTTTAAAACCACCACCCCTTGTCATGTCACAACAGGCCTTGTGAAGAAGATTGTCCTTATCTTTCTTATAAGCCCCTTTTAAGTACTGAAACACCTCAATATGGTCTTCCTGAAGCTGTCTCTTCTCCAGGTTGAACAACCCCAACTCTCTCAGTCAGTCCTCACAGGAGAGGTGCTCCAGCCTTCTGTTAAATAAATGACATTTCATACCCATCATGGCTCACAGAAAGACTGGTTTGGGGAGAAAAGTGACAGGTAGAGAGACAGATGGGATTTGAGAGTTGGAATCCCAGTCCGGTCTTCTCAGCAGCTTCAGGTATGGACTTGCTGCTTGGCACATGAAGCCCCCAGCAATGAGCTAGCTATAAAAGAACACTTGCCTTCCCAGCAGCTGTATACAAGACTGCTAAATCAATGCATCTAAACTCTGTCATTTCCTAATTCAAGTTGATTAGGTTGCTTTATTACTCTAGTGGTAAATAGATTCAATATCCAGTGAGTAAAACGATTTGCTCTGAGAAGCTCCCTCACAGCTCCCTCCCAATAACACCTCTGCAAATATTATCTCTAGACTTAAGATGTTAAACAGCTTATTGTGATTTGTTTATTTTTTATATAATTGTCATATGGATGATACTTAATTCAGTTGATTGAAAAAAGGATTTAATTGGTTTGCATCCCTCTTTACATTTTGGCTTTAAACGAGTGGTGTTTTGAAGCAGTGTTATTCTACTGAAAAGTAAATCAATTGAAAACTTGAAGCAACTCAATGGGTTGCCTGGAAGAAGCAGGAAAGCAAATCTTTGATGTCCTCAACACTAGGGAACATAAATATTTTTTGATCCCCATGGAATGCGATTGGGTGTGGAGAAACTGGATGCAGTCTGCATCTCAGGGCTCTTGGAATGCTTTGCATTGGAGACTACAGATGTGCACATCTGTGCTGTTTGTTGTGGTAGGGCAGAGTCTATCTTCAGCTACATAATGAGGTTTTATAGTAAGACCTGGATAACCACAAGTAAACAAAGCACAAAGCATGAATTATAGTTTAAAAGTTGATTCAGTTCGTTCCCCACTTCAGTTTCCCAAGTTTATGCACTTGGATTCAGATGTTTTAGGGCTGTGCTGCCCTGTGGTTCTAGAGGTCTGTGCCAGCACCAGCAGCTCTCCCCACAGGCACTGACACAGGCCAGGAGTTAGTGGTAAATATCATAAACTCATAGAATTGTTTTGGTTGGAAAAGACCTTTAAGATCACTGAGTCCATCCATTATCTAACTGTTCCTGTGCTGGTGCTGAACCATGTCCCTCAGCACTGCATCTCTGCATCTTTTGAAGACCTTCAGTGATGGTGATTCAGCAGGCTTGTTCCAGTGTTTGAGAACCCTGTCAGAGAAGAAGGTTCTTTTAACATCCAACCTAAAATTTGTACTCTCTGGTATAATATATATGGTATATATATGAGGCCTTGAGCAACCTGCTCTAGTGGGAGGTGTCCCTGCCTATGGCAGGGGGTTGGAGCTGGATGATCCTTGAGGTCCCTTCCAACCTAAACCATTCTATGATTCTATAATCTGGGGCCATTTAACATCATCCTGTCACTTGTTACTTGGGAGAAGATACCAACCCCCACCTTGCTCAAACCTCCTTTCAGGAATTAGACTGAGGTCTTCTCTCACCCTCCTTTTCTCCAGACTAAACAACTCAAGTTCCCTCAGCTGCAATTCTTAAGACCCGTTCTGCAAACCCTTCATCAGTTTTTCTGCCCTTCTCTGAACACACTCCAGCACCTCAGTTTCCTTCTTGTAGTGAGAGCCTGAAAATTGAACCCAGTACTCAAGGTGTCATGTCACCTGTACTGAGGAAGGGTGCACAATCACTTTCCTGGCCCTTCTGGTCATAGTGCTCCTGATCACTGCCTTTGATCATCTCTGAAAGCACCCTAAACCCCTCTGCAAATACTTTGCAAAACACAATTGAGAGGTTAAACCCAGTTCTACTTAAATTATAATTAAAGATTAATTTTAGTGCTTGTTTAATGAGTAATGAAAGCACAATACTGAAATATATACATTAATTATTCAAGGAAATTACTATCTCCCTCTCTTAGTGGCTGGGCATTAAAGATGAATTTGTCTAAAGAGAATCTTTAGTTTCCATATCTCATCTGCCTTTGTGTAGCCACATGTAATTTTCTGTTTGTGAGATCTTAATATTGTGTCCCCTGTCTGCTGTCTAGCATAACTTCAATTAATATCAGACCTCCTAGATGCCTGATAAAACACAGCCACCTAGGCTGCAGTTCAGAGGCTTGTATAGGAGTGTACTGAGCATATTTAATTTGCTCTGAGTCCTGAGAATTGGTGGTTTAGGACTTCTCCTGGTGCATGCTACTGTGCAGAAGGATTAGTACCATTAATGAGTCCCAGAGCAGAGGATCTTTGTTTCCTACAGATGCTCTTCTGGCTGTAGCTCTTGCAGAAGAGACAAGAGTATCCCCTCTAGTGCACACCAATGGCACTGGGTGCCTGTGTCCTGATGTCTCTGCCGATGACATCCCACTGTGGTTACAAGCTTCCCATTCCTTTTGCCAGCTTCCAAAGCTGGAAGGAAGAGATACTTTATTGTCATCATTATACTCTATTATCTGGGAAATCCATTTTAGCATGCTAAATGTGCACTTAGGAAAGAACTTGTTTTTAGGAAACATGTTTTAGGAAACAAAATGAAAATGAAAGGAAAATGGCAGCTGTCGTCCAGATAAGAATGCAAACATGTTTTCATTTACTGAGATAGGAAGTGCACATCAGAATTCCAGTGTTGTGATTTTGCCATTGCACCGTGTTGGGGCAAGGGGACTGGAAAGTTGCCCAGCAGAAAAGGACTTAAGTATGCTGGTGGACAGCTGCCTGTATATGAGCCAGCAGGATTTGCCTCTGTGATCTTACAGGTCTCTTCCATCCAAAATAATTTGATAATTCTATAATTTGGTCCAAGGGAGGCTGTGGGCATGAGCAGCAGTGTCACTGCCTGTTCTGTCACTCTGTGGCTCTTCCATGCTCCTGGGCTCATTTTGATCTAGCAGGAGATCCTTTTTAGTTATTTATATTTTTTTAATTATGATTCCCTCTTCGAGGCTGTACCAGCTCAAAGGGCTAATCCAGCTCATTAAACAGTGTTGTGACTGGAGAGAGGAAGGGTGGGAAATGGTGAGGGAGAAGAGTGGCACCACCTCTCTTGGCTCTGCCTCTTGTTTTTATGGGTGTAATGAGACCATACACTTCCCAAAGAGAGCTCCTAGGCTGCTTATGTACCACACCCATCCACAGATGACACCAAAAGCTGGCTGAGCTAAGGAAACATGACAGGATTCATCTCTGATTGCGTATTTCAAAGCCAGCTTTTCAAGTGGTAAAGAGCCTGGAGTTTATGTAGGACACAATGTGCCCAGGAATAGAAAAATACTCTGAGGTGTGTCTGTAGATCCAAACACCAAATCCTGAATGCTGGTTCTACCTGGTTGTCAGTTGGTTGTGGTCCAAGAGCAGTTTACTGTGGCACTAAAACTGGGGACTCTGTCTAGTGACTGAGGCTCAGCGTTGTGTTAGCATTGTTTTCTGGGATGTGGTCCAGCTGCCTGGGGTGCACAGACCTGCCCTACATCACCATGTACATTCCTGTGGTCATCTGGAAGCCTGTGTCTGCTGCAGTAACTTAGAAAGGCCAAGACAGATACTAAAGTTCATCCATCACTAGAAGTCAAAGGGACTGGGCAGCAAAGACTTCTGCAGGATGCAGGGCTGTTGCTTTGCCCCATCCCTGTGGCTGTTGGTGTTTTATTTGATACTGGTACTACTCTTCCTCCTGTTCCTCCTGCTAGTCTTAAAAAATCTCTGCCAGGCTTCTTGGTCTCAGGAAGCTGGCTGCTCTTTCACAGCAACACACATTGAAACAACATCTGAAATGAAGGACCCAGGAGGGTAGGATGATGACTTGGAAACTTGCTTAAGTATACAATGTTGTATTGATGGCACCTCTAGGCTTTAGGGCGTGACCTTGTGGTTGCTTTTTCAGTCAGATGGTTTCCTCCTTTCTTGTTGTTTCTCTCTTGATGTCTTTGAGATTAGTGGAGGTCTTTATGACTCTGAGGTTCACAGGGCTCATTGCCAGCATACCCTCGTACATTTTGCAATGGTCTTTTTTGTAAGAGCAGGTTGGCCAATGAGTTTAATTTCTCCTGACCCCAACCCAGTAGCCCTCAAGGATAATTGCATTTGTATTTGGGCAGGAGTAGAGTCTCTCTGTGCAACTCCTGAGGAGCTTACAGGGCAAGTCACTGCAGCATGCTTGCCACAAGCACTGCCATTAGTTGTCCAATTAATTTTCCACCATGAGAGGATATTCCCTGGTCCAAATCCTCATGTGCACATCTGTGTTGGCATTGGAAGGTATAAGAGGAGGGAGACAAGTAGAGCAATCTGCTTTTATGTGGGCATAAATGGGAGTTAACTGCAGCTCAGGTTGTTGGCAAGTTTTCTGCAGTTATCTCTCTGAAACAAGCTTGTTACAGGGGCTTAAGTCTGCACTTGCAGCTTTTATTTCAATAAAATAATTTTCACCAAGAACAAAAAGAGCAAAAACCTTGAGAAATTTTTCTATCAGACTAAAGTGTCTTTATTGATAAGCCTGGAGAGGGAAGGATCCAGAGGAGACCTTCTTGTACCCTTTCAGTACTTAAAGGCCTATAAAAAGATGGGGATGGACTTCTAACAAGACATGTTGTGACCAGACAAGGAGTGATGGTTTTAAACTAAAAAAAAATCTTTAAACTAGGGATAAGGAAGGATTGTTTTACAGTGATGGTGTTGAAATGCTGTCACAGGTTGCCCAAAGATGTGGAAGATGCCTCACCCCTGGAAACACACCAGGTCAGGTTTTCTGGGGCTCTGAGCCACCAGATCTAGTTGGGATCAGTGGGATTGGACTAGGTGACCTTTAAAGGTCCTTTCCAACCCAAACCATTCTATGCTAACATCAAATTGTTAGCTAGTAGTAGCATCAAATTGTTAGCTAGTAGTAGCATCAAATTGTTAGCTAGTAGGGCTTTCCAATGTTTTGACAGCATTGTTACAATTTTAGTTTCTTGTTGGAGAAAAAAATAATTGCTCTTCCATGTCACTTCCATGTTCATACCAGCACCTGTGCAGTTCCTGTTTCATTCAGTTTCTGTCTTCATTCTCATTAAAA
The DNA here is from genome assembly GCA_013400475.1 of Tricholaema leucomelas. NCBI lineage: Eukaryota > Metazoa > Chordata > Aves > Piciformes > Lybiidae > Tricholaema lacrymosa > Tricholaema leucomelas. Next base: position 12,948 of record WAAF01009270.1, on the reverse strand, counting down.
AACCCAAGTTTTTACCAACTCACAAACAGGATTTTAGAGAATGCTGGAAGCAATCTTAGAGAAATGAAAATGTTTACCCTGCAAAAGATTTTTAGCATCACAAGAGCACTTTGAAGGCTGAGAACCTGCAATGCTCACACCAGCCTTTGTGCTGTGTAGTGTGTGCTGCTCCATTTTGAGAGCACTAATTAGTCCAAGATAGACTACTCTGCTGTTGTCTATGTCGAACAAATTAGAGATCCCGCTGTGACGGCCTGAATAGAAACAATGCTCAGATAACTGGGTTTAAATCTCAAAACCCATCATGTAATGACTTCAGTGACAGGACTACCAGCTGTTTATATAGGCCTTTAAATCTGCATAATGAACAGCCTTGTGATCTTAGTGTACACAGGCACTTTCAGGGGGTTCAAAAGATTCCTCAGACACATATGGGGTTTTCATACCTTCCATTTTTCTTCCTTCTGAGAAAGTGGTGGTTGAGTGGAAAAGGCAATATAAGTAGAAAGTTACCATTCCACCCCTACCATGGTGCCTGCTGTGTTTTGCTGGATTGGAATCCAAATCCTGGATCTTTAGTAGTATTTTGGAAACAAGTTTTTACCTCCTCAGTTGTGCTTCTAAACCTTTCCAAAGTGCTTTCCTGTAACTGCAAAAGCCTGCAGGGTGAGGGTTACTGTTTGTTTGTTTGTGTTTTCAAGGGGTTTGTTTCTCAAATCTCTATGCTAGGGAGGTTTTCATTTGAACTGTAGAAAGAGAAGATAGAAATTTGCAGTAGGTGTGCAGCCAGCCAATCCTGCAGCCACTAACATGCATCCCTGTGGTCTTCTCATTGGCCATCAATGGCATTTGATGTTTGCAGCCACCTACCTGTCTCTAGTTGCGCCATTTCCTGTGTTCCTTTTCTCTGTCAAAACCCCATAGCGAGCAGCAGTGCCACTGCTCCTGCTGGCACCTGGCCTCTTGGTTAAGGCTGACAGCTCTGAATAAAAACCAAGCTGAAGTCAGAGGAATGACCTATCTTTATGATCTTATCAGTCATCACATTGATTAGAGCAGCCTGTGAGTCAGATAAACACAGTAGCACATTGCAGGTTACTGGCAGTGGGTGACACAACCCCTCAGAAGCCTGATGCTTGGACAGGGTAGAAAGTGATGCAGTGAATGGGGTAACCAGCTTACCCCTTCCGTGCCCTCATCCTTGCAGGGAGAGGAGATAGGCAGCCTCTGTGCAAGGAAGGTGGCACTAAATTGGCAAACCCTCGGATATGGATTGTTTTCTGTGCGGATGATGTCAGTGTCGAAGCAATGTGCCTTGTAATGGGTGACTCAAGAAGCTCAGTCAGTGTACTGGAGGATAATTTCATTGGAGTCTTGAGGTATGACAAAGATAAAATTTAATTTTAGTGGAGGATTATTGAGCCCAGGAGTAAAAGGTCTAATTTCACCTATGATTAGAATCTTGGGGGGGGGAGAAATGTATTAAGAAGCCGATGCAAATGTTATTAAAGAATAATTTAATCTTCTGGTGAATTTACCAAGATCTGTCATACTTTTGTTAATTTTTTTTCCTAAATAAATGTTATGCTTTTCATGCTCTAATCAAAAATTGTGTAGAAAGGCCACATGAGATGCTAATTAATTTTTTTTTCTGGGTGAACTCCAGAAATATTCAAGAATCATTTGAAAAAAGACTGAGATATCGTGCATCCTGCTTAAACTTACTCTAGTTTGAACATGTTTTCATAAGCATGTGAACTTAACAGCTTCCTTAGAGATACTTGTGATTGTGAAGAATGAATCACAGAATCATTTTAGTTGGAAGAGACCTACAAGATCATCAGGTATGACTGGTATCCAAACACTACCGGGTCACCATGAACCATGCCCCTCATCATTGTAGCTGCACACCTAAAATCCCTTCANAACCCCCACCTAGCTACAGCCTCCCTTCAGGTAGTTGTAGACAGCAGTGAGGTCCCCCCTGAGCCTCCTCTTCTCCAGGCTGAACACCCCCAGCTGCCTCAGCCTCTCCTCATAGGAGAGGTTTGTGTTCCAGGCCCCTCACCAGCTTTGTTGCCCTTCTCTGTATGTGTTCCAGTATTTCCACCTCTCACTTGAATTGAGGAGCCCAGAACTGGACACAGCACTCAAGGTGTGGCCTGACCAGTGCTGAGTACAGGGGAAGAATAACCTCCCTCGTCCTACTGGCCACACTGCTCCCGATCCAGGCCAGGATGCCATTGGCTCTCTTGGCCACCTGGGCACACTGCTGGCTCATCTTCAGCCTATTATCTACCAGTACCCCCAGGTCCCTTTCCTCCTGGCTGCTCTCCAGCCACTCTGTCCCCAGCCTGTAGTGCTGCTTGGGGTTGTTGTGGCCAAAGTGCAGAACCCTGCACTTGGCCTTGTTAAATCTCATGCCATTGGCCTCTGCCCACCCATCCTGCCTGTCTGGGTTCCTCTGCAGGGCTTTCCTACCCTCCAACAGATTGATACCTGCTCCTAGCTTGGTGTCATCTGCGAACCTATTGATGACGGACTCAATCCTCTGGTCCAGATCATCAGTAAAGATTGTGACTGGGACCGCTTGTGACTCCACTTCCTTGGAGTGTTGAAATATTACATGAAGTGTTTAGAAGGATCAGAATTCTCAGTAGCCACAGCGCAGAACAATCTGAACAACTTGGACATCCACGGAGCACCTTCCTGTGGATACTCTTGGGTGAAGGACTACTTTTGAGCTTCAGCATTTCTCTGAGATGAGCCTAAAGCCCTGGCAACTTTTCTCCAAAGGGTTGTTGGATTTTTAATAATACCACATCCTCATCTGTTGACTGCAGATGGAATAATTCATTGCATGAAGTCATCAACATACATGTGCAAACGTTTGGGCAGCACCCTTGGGTGTAAGCAATAGTTTATAGTCTCTGGGTGAGTTCCCAGTAGAGTGCTGTGGGCACACTAAGCTGAATGCCACCTTAACATTTATCTTAGATTCAAGGCTAAATTATTTTTCAGGGAATTGTTGATTTTAGAAGACAGTATTAGAAAAATCTATGTTTTAGGACTTCTCAAGTGGAGTTGTGGTGTTTGGATTTTTTTTGTTCAGTAAAGAAATGATGTTAATGGGAGAGCCACCACTACCAGTGCTCAGCTGTTCGGGCCTTGGCAACGCATCCTCAAAGGCACATTTGAGCTCCTAACAAACTAGGAGAATTTGCATTTAGATTAGGAGAAAATATATGTTGAGCAGAGTTTATCCTTTTTTAAGTTTTGCTGCTCTTTAAAATGCTTTAGTGATTTAGTGGTAAATACTAAGTCAGGAGATGGTTCCAAGACAATCATTTTATGTTTCCCATCTAAACACTTACTGACTTCCTGAGCAGGAAAGTTATTCAGCCTGTCAGAGTTGCAGTTTATCATTAGTTAAAATATATTACAGTGATGATCCTTTTATCTTCATTTACAACTTGCTGAAGTGGCTTCTTTCTCCCACTACAGAGATGCCAGACAACTATTGCACACAGTGTTGATGTAAATACCAGAAGCTCAGTAGTTTCACAAGGTCTGAATAAAACACCAGTGAAGTGTTTCATACCTACCTGTCCATATCTTTTCTTGTTTTGTTTCTTTTAACCACAGTGCATCACTGGAGATGCTGAGTACCTGCTCTGAATTCTCCTCTTTTCTCTCCTTCAGAATAGTTTCCCCCAAAAGTAATACAATGCTATGAAATTTGATAAGGAACATTGACAAAATGCAATTTAGAAGACTATCAACTTGTGGAATTATCCACTTCATGCCCTACTTTGATCTTCCCTTGGTAGGAAAGAATGTTAATTCAGGTTGTCATGATATGTTTGGCAGGTGGTTATAGCTCTGTGTGTCTGCTGCTCTTCAGCTTTGAAATATGCTTTCTTCTCTGTATGGAATATTAACAACTGTTTAAATGCACATATGATTTCTATTTTCTCATTTAATACCAACTTTTATTTATTTTTCCATTTAAAAAATTCTAATCTTAAAATCCACCAAGGATTAGTTTTATTACTACTTCATGTTTGCCTGTGACTTTACTTTTTTCTTATACGTAGTGACCTGAGCGTGAGGCGGAATATACTACATGAGTCATAGAATCATAGAATGATTTAGTTTGGAAGGGACCTTTAAAGGCCATCTAGACCATCCCTCACTTCAGGAGCAGGGGCATCTGCAACTAGTTCAGGTTGGTCAGAGCTTCAAACAACCTGACCTGGAAGAGTTCCAGGGATGGGCAATCTACCGCCTCTCTGGTCAACCTGCGCCAGTGTCTCACTGCCGCGATGAGAGACGGGGAGCAGCTTGATGCAAGCTAAGTTCAGCACTTGGTTATGTACCTTAACATACAAGCTAAAAGATCATGCCAAATCCTAATTGGTCATTAAGACAGACCTCAGTACATACCTCATCAAGACAGACCTTGTACGTTAGCAACTAGATAAGCAAAGACTAACAAAAAAACGCGAGTTCACGCTTTACATTGTTTCATCTGCTGCAACATTCTCTAAGGTCATTTCCACCCTCTATTTACTTAACTCAGTACTTTTCCCTTTAGACAGTCTGAACCCATGGCTTATGTTCCAGTAAGTCAACATCAAGCAGCTGCACAGCACTAAAAGTCCTACCATTCCCAACATCTCACCACCCTCAGTGTGAAAACATTTATTCCCTACCTCTTATCCAAATCTCTCTCCTTTGGTTTAAAATCATTGCTCCTTCTCCTGTTGCAACAGACCCTTGATAAAAAGATTCCCCCCCTCTTTTTCATAACTGCCTATAGACACTGAAAGGCTACAAGAAGTTCTCCCCAGAGCCTTCTCTTTTCCAGCTGAACAACTAACTGTCTCTGCCTCTCTTCACAGCAGAGGGCTTCTATCCTCAGATCATTTTTGAGGCTTTCCCTGGACCTGCTCCAGCAGGTTCATATCCTTATCTCTGAATATGTACTGCTAAACGTTAACCTTATTACTCCAAGCTGCTCCACAAAAGGTGGTTTTATAACCAAGGTAGATTAATATATTTTCTTGGAGGATTTTCCTCAATGTCACTTTTAAATCTTATCTTTTCAAAGCCTCCAGCACAGCCATGTGCATAGTTTGAGGCAACTTGGTGGGCAGTGATGGGTCTGATGCCCTTCAAGACTTCTAACTCTTCAAGAGAGGATTAATCTGGAGAAACCCACACAGCTCTTGGCCTGTGCAGTTCTTCCCAGCCCTTGGTCACAGAGCCCATCCCCTCTTAGCAACTCATGTTAAAAATACAGATTAGCTTGTCAGGCTGTTTACAAGACAGGTCGCAGGCCTGCAGATCCCTGGCTGGGTTTTTCATCCCGCCCATGTGCTGGTGGCTGCGCACAGGAGTCTGGAGAAGTTAATGCGTCATTAGCAGCTTTTATTTAGGAAAAAAAAAAAGAAGGGTTCCCTAAATTAGCTTTGTTCCACAAATCTGCTGTCTGAGAGTTTCTGGAGCAGAAGTTCATAAATCTGAGCAGGTGTCACTCATGGTGGTGCATGGGAAATGATATAAAAGCTGGTCTCTGTCCTGGCCGGGCATTCTCTCTGATGGTATCGCATCTCATGTGAGGTCCAGCTTGACTTGCCATGTGAGGGCTAATTCTGTGCTGCTCTTCGAGTTAGAGAACGTGTCTTCTGGGAAGGAATACATCCTGCTGCCCTGAACTGTCAAAATGAGGTGCACAACCTCAAGCTGCAAGAGGCTACCGTGTGGCTGCTCTGAAGTGTGCTGGGATCCACACTGCTCTCAGAAAATCAATGGCCTTGGACCCTAATCCTTTGCCAGGACGATTTGGGTCATGGGCAACCTGCCCCTTTAAGTTTCATGATTATTTGGCCAGCAACAGCATCCAAGTGTTAATTCCTTTTAAGCTAATTAACATGTAAATGAACATAAACCCACTAATAAATATAAGTCAAATTAAGTTTTCCTAGCAAACAGAGCATGATACTGGTGTGTACCGAAGATTTAATATGCATGATCAAGTGCAGACAATTGCTGAAGAGAGAGAAGTTAGTTCTTGGGCAGAGGGGGCTTCACAGTCTCCTCTCCTTTCTCAGTTTGTGTTTTGAAAACTATACCAGTCCAAAGAAGGAAAGGCTGCAAACCTCCTTTTCTTTGTTTTTACATCAAGATAAAACAGTGATCTGAAAGAACATGAAGCATTTTCCTGAGAAATGCTGTTAACTTGAGTGAGACTTTCCCTCTGGGTGTAGCCCCATAAGGTGCTTGTTGGCTGTTTGGTTGTGAAGGCATCCCCCATAAATATCCTTGAAATATTTGGTGTCTTAAACAGCAGGGAAGCAAATCTGGCAGTGAAAGAGTCTTATTTGGGGCAATGGTCACTGTGTCTGCTCAGGGCCAGAGTTTGCCCGAGGCAGTTCTGGAACAAATTATTCTCTGTATTTACTTCTCTGCCTTGATTATTGTATTTTGTTTCTTCAGCAGAGTGGCAGAAAGAGGCTGACATGCTGAGATATAGAGTATGGCTTCTAAACTTCCTTGGAAAATGGAAGGGCTTACAAGTTTGCACACAGATTTGTCTTATGCATATGCTTTGTTGAATGTACTAACAGATACTTTTGATGTTCAGATGACTGCACAGGGCATCATACTGCTGTCCTCGGTGCTCCAGGGAAACTGCCTGGTCCCGAGTGGGCATAAACAGTACTCTGGTTCTCTTGGTGTTCAGAGACCAGAATGTAAACCTGTTTACTTCATATGCCTGAACTGAGAAGCTCAAGTTGAAATTGTTCATGTCACCTGTGTGTGCATTATGGTAGCAGCTTCTGCACTCCAGGGGCATTGATTCCCCACCTCTGGATGTGTCCTGCTGTAGAGAGGGGTGACCCTGCATCCCATCTCCCCTCTTTTTCTGTCATTGTTTTGGTGTAAATGTAAACAACAGCTGTGCAGGCAACAGTAGTCTACTCCATCCTCTTCATGATAAACCTGCTTAGACACAGTCTTACAGAATCATAAGAATCCCTGCATGGTAGCGGTTGGAAGGGACCCCAGCTAGTCCAACTCCCATGCTAAAGCAGGGTCACCCAGAGCAGGTTGCTCAGGATCACATCTAGGTGGGTTTGGAATCTCTCCAGAGGTTCCAGCCTCTCTGGGCAGCCTGGTCCAGTGCTCTGACATCCTACTGTTCAGATGGAGACTCCTGGATTCCAATATGAGCCTGTTGCCCCTTGACCTTCATCAGTCAGTCGCCTTCATCAAGAGTCAGTTCTATTTACATAATATCTGTCTTCCCACCTTGTACAAAGATCATCTCTTCCCATTCAGAAATTATTTTTGGAAAGAAGGTCCTAAAATCACCTGTTTCTGAGACTCATGGACTGCTAAGTAATTATTTTCCTGTATCCAGGGGAAAGCTGATTGGAATTAAGGTAGAGATCTTCATATTTGATCAGGAAAGGGTAATTTAATTTTTCTCCTCCTGACATCATGCATAATTATTCACAGCCCTGCAAACCAGGTGTAAATTGAATCAGAAATTATCATACCAGGCCAGGTTCCTAACACACACCATCCGAGGATGTGGTCGGTGTGAGAGAGTGTAATTGCCTGCACAAGTACATGGGGGAAATAAATCACTTAGAATCATAGAATAGTACTGGTTGGAAGAGAACCTTAAAGGTCACCGAGTCCAACCCCACTGCAGTCAGCAGGGAGATCTTCAACCAGAGTCCCAAACAACTTGACCTGAAATAGTTCCATGGATGAGGCATCTACCATCTCTCTGGGTATTATCACTTGATAAAGCAGAAATCATTGCTGGTTCTTGATCTGAATAAAGAGTCTACACAGGCAATAGCAGAAGTGATATGCAGTTAAAATAAATGAACTCTGCAAGGTAGCTATGGGTCTTATCCATACTTTTTCAGTTGGACAGCTTCTGGAATCACTTCAGCTTCAAGCTTTCACAGTATCACAGTATCATCAGGGTTGGAAGAGACCTCACAGATCATCAAGTCCAACCTTTTACCACAGAGCTCAAGGCTAGACCATGGCACCAAGTGCCACGTCCAATCCTGCCTTGAACAGCTCCAGGGACAGCGACTCCACCACCTCCCTGGGCAGCCCATTCCAGTGTCCAATGACTCTCTCAGTGAAGAACTTTCTCCTCACCTCGAGCCTAAATCTCCCCTGGCGCAGCCTGAGGCTGTGTCCTCTCGTTCTGGCACTGGCCACCTGAGAGAAGAGAGCAACCTCCCCCTGGCCACAACCACCCCTCAGGTAGTTGTAGACAGCAATAAGGTCTCCCCTGAGCCTCCTCTTTTCCATTGACCTCTGGAGATTTTCATCTGGTCTTAAGCCATCAGAAATGTATAGAATCATAGACTGGTGTGGGTTGAAAAGGAGCTTTAAAGGTCATCTATTTCAACTCCCCAATCTTTCTTATAGCCTCCCTTTAAATGCTGAAAGGCTACAAGACAGTGTTCCTGCAGCCTTCTCATCTTAAAGGCTGAACAGTGAACAGCCTTAATTCTCACAGTAGAGAGTTTCCAGCCCTCTGACCCTTTTAATGCCCTCTGCACTCACTCCATCATGTCCATGTATCACCTGTACTGAGGACTCCAGAGCTGGACCCAGCACTGCAGGTGGGGTCTCACCAGCGAGGAGCGGAGGGACACAGTCATCTTCCTTGAGTTGCTGGCCACACTGCTTGTTGTCAGAAATGGGTTATCATGGTTGGGTGAAACATAACATCTAACATTTCAGTAAATACAGATTCCTCTAATGCTAATTTTGTTTTGCCTCTGCTAGATAATCTCTTCAAACCAAAGGAAAGATTCATTCCAGAGAAGGAGATGCATATGAGATCAAAAAGGTATCAACTGCTCCTGCTTAGAGCTTGTGAATTGCTGCCATCTCATACTTAAGACACCTTCCTATGCTGGAGTGTTGGTCTGTCACTCTGCTTGCCTCTGTGTGCAGAAGGCGTTCTTCCACTTGTATGTGTGTGAGACATCTGAGCCAACTCTGCTCTTTGGTCATCCAAAGCATGGGATAACCATTGAATGAATGCTGAGTACAGGTACCTTGTGACGGGCGTTTGAAAATGCAAGCAGTCACTTTGTTTTTTTTCACCGCGATTGTGGGATATAGTGTGGGAATCACAGCAAGCTGTTAGGAACATGGTGTCTGATCTTAAATTACAGTGTACTTCATGCCATTGCTTACAGCAAGGAAAGCTCTATGTGGCTACCATGCAGATTTCATTCCATTTTCAGGAGTTCTCAAGATGTGTCTCATTTCTCTAAAAAATATAGTCTCCAGCCAAGACAGGCTGCTTCAGGAACTCAGTGTTGCAAAGTATTATGACTTTAAATTAGAACTTAATCAGGCTTTGTATACATGCAAAGAACAGGACTGCAGCAAAAGAAGGTCCAGCTTTCTTTTCATATCCTTAGAAATTTTATCACTGATGTCAATGGAAAAAGCTCAGACCAGGTCACCTTTATGAGAGCAACTCACTTATTGTGCTGTCACTGGTGAAAGGAGCTCCTAATGACAATGGAAAAATGTTAACAGCCTACCATTGTATAATGATGACAATAAATTGTAATTTAGGAAAATACTTGAAAATAATTGCTTGGCATTAATTCTGTGATATAAATATGAAGTGGTGTACTGGCCAGATCCTGGTTTGAATTACGTTGCTGTAAATTGCAACCAGCTCTGCTGAGCTCACTGGTAGCTGTTCTTGAGTTACGCTGCTGCGTTGAGATAACCTGACCCATCTCTGTCTTTACTTTTTAGTCCAGGATTGGGAGTGTTTTTCAACAAGGCAGATTTTCTATAAAAGCATCATTGTTAATCATTTCTTATTCCCATGCCGTAAATCTAATTTGAATACTTAGAGATGCCCATTAATGACAAATACTGCACTGAAGGTGAATATTCCCTACAGGAGAACCAAATGATTTCTGAGTCCTAGGGTGGCATGTGAAGTTAACTTTCTAAATTCATTCCAGGATTTATGACAATTTACCTGAAGTGAAAAAGAAACAAGAAGAAAAGCAGAAAAGGATTATCATCCAGAGCAACAGGCTGCGTGTTGAGATGTTTAAAAAGGTAAGGATGTAGCCTGAATGTCAAGTGTGATGTTGTGACCCTTGGTTACCTGTGAATGGGGTCCTGCCTGGAGAGCCTGTGCTGACAATGGGCAAACCCTGAGAGCAAAGGATGGGGTTTAAATCCTGTCCTAGGGATTTAACTTTAACTTTAAACTTGAATGAACAGTTGAACCTTGTACTATCATCAGCATTCTAGGCCTTTCTGTTGTAAAAATAATTAGTTGTGGAAGAAAACTGCATTAGCATGGTTAATCCAGGTGCAGATCTGAGGCAGTCCCTGATAATCCTGCTCCATCTCACCCACAAGCATCAGTTCTAACTTAAGTGCTCTGTTTTACTAATTTTATGCTTTGTGTTCAGTGTCTTTTTGTTCTGAGCAATGTGGCCAGTAGATGTGAAGTCTGAGCAAGCCAGTACCACCTCACCTACAATATTGCTGAAGACTTCTGTGTTTATGTCCACCTCACATCTTTTAAAGGTATCTTAAGGCTTTTTTTCCCCCCATTTATTTTCTCTAGCAATTACTGGACCAGCTTCTTCAAAGGAGCACTGAGTGACAGAGGATCCTCTTGCCCATCATCCTAATTGGATCTTGAGTGCTGTTGACTGCTAGATAAGCCATAAAGTTTACTGTTATCTCATTTACCTGGAGGTATTTGTCTTGTCTTTTGCTCTTTTATATAAAGAAAGATTGTTTATATTTCAACTGAAATTTTAAGGCAATTTTTGAGTAATCAAAGATAGTCTGAAAGGTAAAACAACTGTTTTGGAGCATCACCTTTTGGTCAGTTTACCCAAAGGAAATAATTTTAAGATTTGTTGGGTTTTTTTTAATGTAAATGCTGAATTACAGTGATGTTATTTATCTTAATTGTTTAAAAGTACGTAGTCTTTCGAGCAACACAACTGGGTTTGTAAGATCTGGAAAAGTTATTTCTCTGAAGTGTTCTTATTAATTGATTTCCTGTGAGTTAAATCCTTGCAGTAAATGTATATCATTATTTGTTGTCTTTAGAAAGCAGCTGAAATGGGATTACTACATAATCATAGCAGCAGCAGTTTCACATTAATACTTAACATACCAAAAGGGACCAATATTTGAGTTCTCCAAAGGGGTTTATTCTTGTTTATACAATGAATCTACATCACAGGCTTACCTGTTTAAAGAGCAATATTTAAACTTTTGATTGTAACACTATTTTTCATGTGTGTGGGGGGTGTTTTTTTATTGTAATATATGTATTTTACTTTCTGTAAGCATTAAGTATTTATAGAAATGGCATATTAAGAAACGGTGCCAAGAAATATGTTTGCATCAAAACTGCAGAACTAAAACCATCTGTAATGTTTCCTCTGAAAATATTTAAATCTTTATTTGTGCATTTTGGGAGTAAAAAACCCACCAGCTTACAAACCAATGGAGTTTATTTATGGAATAAAATATGAATAGAATATTAATCCAACCACTATGGGTTTATTTGGTGCTGTTAAATATAACGCTAGTATTCGAGCTGCTTGAGAAGCCATGCCTCGTGTGTGCCACAAATCCTATGGTAAGAGATACTGTTCATAAAAATCATTGCAAGCCTTGACCTCTGTTGCATGAACGCTCACTAGAGCTTGTTTGAATGAGATTGGAATTTGGCCTTTATATCTCTGCTTTATTTTTCTAATCTGGCCTCAGATGTAAGGTCATTTTTTTGGAAGAGGGATGTTTATGAGTTGGGCTTTGGCCACTGAGATAGCCTCCAACTGTGTGACCTGTGCTGGACATAAGGGACCTGGTTATGGATTGTTCTCTGACTCTCTCTGTTAGATTACTTCTTTGTGTTTCAGCTTCCTAGTATATATAGGGGGATTAATGTTGTTAATTTCTGCTCACAGAGAAGATGGAGATTTATTGAACAAATACTGTGTTCTAGATAGATACCTTTAAACACCCATCAATTAATTCAATCCACTTCAAGAGGACATGTAAGGTAAGGTGAGACACAGAAAGAAGTTGCCAGGGTTCTCCCCAAAAAAGCTCTTTTTCATGGAATCCTAAAATGGTTTGGGTTGAAAGAGACCTTTAAAGGTCAACTAGACCAATCCCCCTGCAAAAAGCAGAGACATCTTTGGCTAAATCAAGTTGCTCAGAGCCCCATGCAAAGTGGCCTTGAATGCTTTCAGGGACTTTTTAGCCAAGCAAGTAATACTGTACTGGAAAACAGAAACTCTCAGACTGAATACGAAGGATTATCTTTCAAGATTTTGTCTAGAATCATAGAAGCGATCACGTTGGAAGAGACCTCCAAGATCATCCAGTCCAACCTAGCACCCAGTCCTATCCAGTCAACTAGACCATGGCACTAAGTGCCTCATTCAGGCTTTTCTTGAACACCTCCAGGGACAGTGACTCCACCGCCTCCCTGGGCAGCCCATTCCAATGGCAAATCACTCTCTCTGTGAAGAACTTTCTCCTAACATCCAGCCTAGACTTCCACTGGCACAACTTGAGACTGTGTCACCAGGAGAAGAAAGCCCAAAAACTTCTGCTGCTTCTCTGGCAGAGTGGAGCTTGTCTTCCATGTTGGTTCTGGATGAGTACTCTACATGGAAATTGGACATTTGTCCTGAAGGATGCCTGGAAACTAAAGGCAGATGGCTTAATGTAACTGCTATAATATATCTTTCCTTCATGTCCTGTTTTAGTTCCATATGTAAGTGTGTGTAAATGTGCTTGACTTGTCACTGTCTAGCTGGCAATGTCAAACAGAGGTGATCCTCCTTCGACACAGAATCATAGAATCAACCAGGTTGG
>WAAF01009269.1:9298-25076 GCA_013400475.1 Tricholaema leucomelas | reverse complement strand
CCTGGGCCAGGCCTTGGCAACTCTCAAGGGGCAGAAAATGTTCCTCACAGCCAACCTAAAGCCCCTCCTTGGGTCACTTGATGCTATTTCCTCTTCTCTACTCCCTTGTTATCAGGGAGAAGAGACCACCTGGCTCCAACCTCCTCTCAGGGAGCTGTAGAGAGCAATGAGGTCTCCTCTCAGCCTCCCCTTCTCCAGCCTCACCACCCCCCAGCTCCCTCAGCTGCTCCTCCCCAGCTCAGTTGCCCTTCTCTGGGCTGTCCATCCCAGCACAGCCTGGCAAGAGGAATGGGTGCTGGGTGCTGTGAAGCCTCTGCCTGCCTTCCCCTCCACCCACCCCTCTCAACTGCCACAGCCAAAAAGCATCTCCCCAGCTCCTGCTGCATCCTTGCTGGAGCCATCAGCGCTGCTGAGCGCCCCGGGGCTGCTGCTGCCCTGGCTGGCCCCTGGCTGCTGCAGCTGGCCTGGCCCTGCAGCCTGTCTGCAGGGAACAAGAGCCCTTTTTTGGGGGGGATGAATGGCTTCAGTGTGTGCAGTGCCACCCCCCACCCCCCCCAGCCAGACCCCTCGGCCCCTGCCCGGCCCAAAGCTGCCGGGTGGCAGGGTCAGGGGTGCCCTGCGGGCACGGCGCAGAGGGGCAGCTATTCAGGGAAGGAGCTTGGCCCCCTACAGCCCTCAAGGTCGTCTTTGTGCCACGGATCCCAGAGCTGAGGCTGCCCTGGGGCCCAGCGGGGGGACATCAAACAGAGGAATGTTGGCACATAGCCGGCACCAGGGATCCTCACCCCCCACCCCAGCCCCTGCCTTCTCTAGAGGGTTGTCATCCAGCCCCTCCGGGGACAGCGCTGGAGATGCTCCTGCTGATGTCCTGCCACTGGTCCCTGAGACCACATCCCAGACAGCTGCACCCTGGAGATGCTCCTGCTGATGCCCTGACACTGGTCCCTGAGACTCCAACCCAGACAGCTGCACCCTGGAGATGCTCCTGCTGATGCCCTGACACTGGTCCCTGAGACTCCAACCCAGACAGCTGCACCCTGGAGATGCTCCTGCTGATGCCCTGACACTGGTCCCTGAGACTCCAACCCAGACAGCTGCACCCTGGAGATGCTCCTGCTGATGCCCTGACACTGGTCCCTGAGACTCCAACCCAGACAGCTGCACCCTGGAGATGCTCCTGCTGATGCCCTGACACTGGTCCCTGAGACTCCAACCCAGACAGCTGCACCCTGGAGATGCTCCTGCTGATGCCCTGACACTGGTCCCTGAGACTCCAACCCAGACAGCTGCACCCTGGAGATGCTCCTGCTGATGCCCTGACACTGGTCCCTGAGACTCCAACCCAGACAGCTGCACCCTGGAGATGCTCCTGCTGATGCCCTGACACTGGTCCCTGAGACTCCAACCCAGACAGCTGCACCCTGGAGATGCTCCTGCTGATGCCCTGACACTGGTCCCTGAGACTCCAACCCAGACAGCTGCACCCTGGAGATGCTCCTGCTGATGCCCTGACACTGGTCCCTGAGACTCCAACCCAGACAGCTGCACCCTGGAGATGCTCCTGCTGATGCCCTGACACTGGTCCCTGAGACTCCAACCCAGACAGCTGCACCCTGGAGATGCTCCTGCTGATGCCCTGCCACTGCCCACCAAAGCTTCAGCCCAGACAGGTGGCACTGGAGATGCTCTGTTGATGCCCTGCCACTGTTCCCTGAGACCCCAGCCCAGACAGGTGGCACTGGAGATGCTCTGTTGATGCCCTGCCACTGGTCCCTGAGACCCCAGCCCAGACAGGTGGCACTGGAGGTGCTCTGTTGATGCCCTGCCGCTGGTCCCTGAGACCCCAGCCCAGACAGGTGGCACTGGAGATGCTCTNCCAGCCCAGACAGGTGGCACTGGAGATGCTCTGTTGATGCCCTGCCACTGGTCCCTGAGAATCCAAGCCAGACAGGTGGCACTGCAGCAGTGGAGCAGATGTTCTGCTGGGGCAGGTTGGTGCCCATCTCATCCCCAGCTGGCAGCAGGGATGTGCTGCCCAGGTGGCACTTCAGCCCAGCTCATCTGGTGATGTCTTCATCTATTGCTGAATCTATTCTTGATGGCAGAGCTGCCTGAGCTTGGCAGAGCCCTGCCCAGGCTCCAGCCACGGCCATCACCTCCCTCTCTGCTGAATTCTTTATCCCCGGATGGTTTTGCCAAGCCCCTCAGAATGGGAGGTGTGAGGACCCCCTGCTAATTCCCTGCCTCTCAACCTACAGTCTCTAGAAGGGAGATGTCAGCTCCAGCACCTGCTGGCCCTGAGCTGCCTCAAGAGGGATGTAAAGGCTGGGACAGGGAATTCCCTCCTGGGCTCTTGGGCTGTGCCACAATCAGGTGCAAATAGGGCACAGCATCAAGGCCCTGCTGATGGAGAATGACAGAGCCAAGCAAGAGCTGGCAGTGGACTAGAGCCTGGATGCTGAACTAGGCTGGCACTGGCAAAGGCAAATGAGAGAGAGACCTCCAGAGCTGCCTCCTCCCTGGCTACCTCCATGCAAAGGCAAAGGGGAAGCAGGAGATAGAGACCTTTATTGATAAAGATAGTCCAGTCTGTGCCCTTTGCCCCTTCCTCCTGTCACTGGGCACCACTGGACAAAGCCTGGTCCCATCCCCCTGCCAGCCACCCTTTGAGGATTGATCAGCATTGATCACATCCCCCCTCAGGCTGCTCTTCTCCAGGCTCAAAACCATCCCAGCTCCCCCATCACAGAGCTGTCCCTGTCCCCTCAGCAGCATCTGGAGCCATCCTCCTCCTGTGCAAGCCACAGCAACAGCAGCTCCAGGACAAACCAGAGCTAATGAGCCCTTAGCAGTCACTGGAGCTATTTTCAGCTGCTCCAGGAGGAAGCATTCAGCAAAATTCCAGCTACAGGAGGGAAAACAAACAGCAGCAACCAAAAATTAATCATCCAGATGCTTTGTGTTCAAGAGGCAGGAAATGGACTCTTGTGGGGTGCACATCCTTGAGCTGCTGCCCAGGGCTCCTGCTTCCCCTCTGCCTTTGCATGGAGGTAGCCAGGGAGGGTTTGCTCTGCCTGGGAAGGGGCTGGGAGGAGTGAGCAGCAGGGCAAGGGAGGTTCTTCTGCCCCTGCACTCAGCACTTTGTCAATAAAGATATCTTCAAGGTCTGTGTTGATGATCTGGAGCAGGGCATTGAGTCCAGCAGCAGTGAGTGTGCAGATGGCACCAAGCTAGGAGCAGTGTGGAGCTGGTGGAGGGGAGCAGAGCCCTGCAGAGGGACCTGGCCAGGCTGGATGGGTGGGCAGAGGCCAAGGGCAGGAGACTGAAGCAGGCCAAGGGCAGGGTTCTGCACTTTGGCCACAACAACCCCAAGCAGCACTGCAGGCTGTGGCCAGAGTGGCTGAGAGCAGGCAGGCAGAGAGGGCCCTGGGGGTGCTGGCAGAGAGGAGCTGAAGAGGAGGCAGCAGTGCCCAGGTGGGCAGCAGAGCCAATGGCATCCTGGGCTGGCTCAGGAGCAGTGTGGGCAGCAGGACAAGGGAGGTTCTTCTGCCCCTGTGCTCAGCACTGCTCAGGCCACCCCTGGAGTGCTGTGTCCAGTTCTGGGCTCCTCCATTGCAGAGAGATGTTGAGGTGCTGGAAGGTGTTGAGAGAAGGGCAGCAAGGCTGGGGAGGGGCCTGGAGCACAGCCCTGTGAGGAGAGGCTGAGGGAGCTGGGGGTGTGCAGCCTGCAGCAGAGGAGGCTCAGGGCAGAGCTGATTGCTGCCTGCAGCTGCCTGCAGGGAGGCTGTAGCCAGCTGGGGTTGGGCTCTGCTGCCAGGCAGGCAGCAGCAGCAGAAGGGGCCAGAGGCTGAAGCTGTGCCAGGGCAGGTTGAGGCTGGATGTGAGGAGGAAGTTGTTGGCAGAGAGAGTGATTGGCATTGGAATGGGCTGCCCAGGGAGGTGGTGGAGTGGCCGTGGCTGGAGGGGTTGGAGCCAAGCCTGGCTGGGGCACTTAGTGCCATGGTCTGGTTGGTTGGGCAGGGCTGGGTGCTAGGTTGGGCACTTAGTGCCATGCTCTGGTTGGTTGGGCAGGGCTGGGTGCTGGGTTGGGCTGGCTGAGCTTGGAGCTCTCTGCCAACCTGCCTGGTTCTATGAGTCTGTGATTCTCTGACTGCTGCTTGACACTCAGTGCCCAGTGACCACCTCCACTCACCCCAAGCTACTGCTGAAAGTACTTCACAGAGCCCAGAGAGGCTGTGGAGTCTCCTTGTGTGCAGAGCTCCCAACCCCTCCCTGGGCACTGCTGCTGGGCAAGCTGCTGTGGGTGCCCTGCTGGAGCAGGGAGGGCTTGGACTGGCTCTGCACATCCCAACCCCTCCTGTGCCTGTGCTCTGTGCCCACACTCAGGGGCACAAAGCTGCTGTGGGTGCCCTGCTGGAGCAGGAAGGGCTTGGACTGGCTCTGCACATCCCAACCCCTCCTGTGCTTGTGCTCTGTGCCCACACTCAGGGGCACAAAGCTGCTGTGAGTGCCCTGCTGGAGCAGGAGGAGTTTGGACTGGCTGAGCTCCAGAGCTGCCTCCCACCTCCAACCCTGCTTGGATTCTGGTACTCTTTGCCCCCCAGGAGCAGTGATGCCCAGGCAAGGGCAGTGTGTCCCAGCACCCCCTTGTCCCCTTGGAGCCCAGCAAAGCCCTTGGCAGCAGCTTGGAGCCTTGGGGCTGGCAGGGAGCAGCGGGTGACAGATCTGCCTGGTTGGCAGCCCCCACGCATCCCTCTGCCAGCTGTGCCAGGCTGCTTGGGCACCTACAGACAATCCTTCTGCTGAACATGCCACAGGCCATTAGCTTTAAGCAGAGGGAGTTGGGGGGGAAATCATTAAAGGAGAGGTTCAGAAGGCAATTAATAAAGCACCTCATTAAGTCTCCTTCCTCCACGAGCTTGCAGCTCCCACTGCCGGAGAGCTCCCAGGCCTGGGCCACTCCAAAGTCCCTGTTGCTGTCCTCTCCCAGCTCCTCAAGGTCCCTTTGCTCCTCTCCCAGCTCCTCAAGGTCCATTTTGCTCCTCTCCCAGCTCCACAAAGTCCCTTTGCTCCTCTCCCACTGCTCAAGGTCCTTTTTGCTCCTCTCCCAGCTCCACAGTGTCCCTTTTGCTCCTCTCAGACTCCTCAAGGTGGCTTCTGCTGTCCTCTCCCAGCTGCTCAAGGTCCCTTTACTCCTCTCATAGCTCCACAAGGTCCCTTTTGCTCCTCTTCCAGCTCCTCAAGGTCCCTTTTGCTCCTCTCCCAGCTCCACAGTGTCCCTTTTGCTCCTCTCCCAGCTCCTCAAGGTCCCTTTTGCTCCTCTTCCACTCCTCAAGGTCCCTTTTGCTCCTCTCCCAACTCCTCAAGGTTCCTTTGCTCCTCTCCCACTCCTCAAGGTCCCTTTTGCTCCTCTCCCAACTCCTCAAGGTTCCTTTGCTCCTCTCCCACTCCTCAAGCTCCCTTTTGCTGTCCTCTCCCACTCCTCAAGGTCCCTGTTGCTGTCCTCTCTCAGCTCCTCAAGGTCCATTTTGCTCCTCTCACAGCTCCTCAAGTCTGTTTTGCTCCTCTCCCAGCTCCTCAAGGTCCCTTTGCTCCTCTCCCACTCCTCAAGTCCCTTTTGTTCCTCTCCCAGCTCCACAGTGTCCCTTTTGCCCCTCTCCTAGCTCCACAAGGTCCCTTTTGCTCCTCTCCCACTCCTCAAAGTCTCTTCTTCTGTCCTCTCCCAGCACCCAGGGGCAGCTGCTGAGTGCTGCTGGTGCCTGGGACCCGTTCCCAGAAGTGTCTGCACAGCAGCCTGGGGAGACAGCACTTGGAAGCTGCATGGATGCAAAGTGCCAGCAGGTGCTGGCACTGCTGACTGCTCCTCCTGTCCCCAGGGGCTGTGTCACAGCAGTGGCTCCTTGCAGGCTTCCTCCTTCCTCTCCTCACCCTTGCAAAGCTCCAAGGTCTTACCATCCGTTGGCATGGAAGGGACACAGCAGGCTCAGCTCTGCTCTGAAGCTGGCAGGGTCCATACTGTGCCCAAGCAGCTGCCAGGCCCCAGCAGACATCCCACAGCAGGGCAAAGGCACTGCTGGGGTGCTGAGGGCTTCAGAGGCTGTGGC
This sequence comes from Tricholaema leucomelas, assembly GCA_013400475.1. NCBI lineage: Eukaryota > Metazoa > Chordata > Aves > Piciformes > Lybiidae > Tricholaema lacrymosa > Tricholaema leucomelas. The sequence goes on along the minus strand of WAAF01009269.1, from coordinate 18,972 downwards.
ATCAGGTGAGAGGGCAGCAAAGGGGCAGGCAAAGAGCTGGAAGCAGATTCAAAGTGGAGAAAAGGGAGAAGTGTTTGGCACTGAGGGTGGGGAGAGGGCACTGAGGGTGGGGAGAGGGCACTCAGGATGGGGAGAGGGCAGGAAAGGGGCAGGCAAAGAGCTGGAAGCAGGTTCAGAGTGGAGGGAAGGGAGAAGTGTTTGGCACTGAGGGTGGGGAGAGCCTGGCCCAGGTTGCCCAGATTGGTGAGAGGTGCCCAGCCCTGGCACCATCCCAGGTGAGGGTTCTGTAAGTCTCTAATTCTGTGATTCTAAGGCTCCCAGGTGACCTTCTTGTGGCCTTCCAGGGTCTGAAGGGGGCTACAAAAAAGCTGGGGAGGGACTTTTGAGGCTGTGAGGGAGTGCCAGAAGTGGGGGGAATGGAGCAAAGCTGGAGGTGGGGAGAGTGAGGCTGGAGGTGAGGAGGAAGTTGTTGAGCAGGAGAGTGGTGAGAGGCTGGAATGGGTTGCCCAGGGAGGTGGTTGAGGCCCCATGGCTGGAGGTGTTTCAGGCCAGGCTGGCTGAGGCTGTGTGCAGCCTGCTCTAGGGTAGGGTGTCCCTGGGCATGGCAGGGGGGTTGGAGCTGGCTGCTCCTTGTGCCTGCCAACCCTGCCTGATGCTATGAACTCCTCCACGAGTGTCTCAGCAACGTTGTCCTCACTCTAAATCCAAACCACAGCACTGGGCTGGCTACTGGGAAGAGAACTGACCCTGGCCCAGTCAAAACCAGCAGGGGGGGGTGAAGGAGAACTTGCAGGTGTTAGTCCTGCCCGTGGAGCTGTGCTGCTTTGGGCCAAGCTGTCACCCCCTTGTGGTGCTGGAGGTGCTGGAGTGTGTGAGCAGGGCTGGGAGGAGGCTGCAGCAGCTTTCCCCTTCTGAATCAGGCTCCTCCCTGCTTAATCTCAGCCTCTGCAAGTGGCTTAACCCATCGGACAAGCTCCAAATCCTCCTCTCCTCCTCCTGATCCCACCTAAGCCCTGAGTTTCACCCTCCCCTCCACCCCTGATAATCTCTGATTCTCTGGGATCATGGAATTGCTCTGCCAGCTGTGCAAATCCAGATGCTTTGCTGCTGTGCATGGACCCAAAGGGGAGTGGGTGCAGATGGAGGCTCTTAAAGGCATCTTTCTGCTCTCCACCGCTGCTCCAACCCTTTGCTGCTCCCTTCCCGTGGGCCCCAGAGCCCAGCAAAGAGCCCAGCAAAGCAAAGCCAGGCAAGTACCCAGGCAGAGGTGCCCACGTGCCATGGTGTGCTCTGGTTCCCTTGGTAGAGCACAGGGGCACTGAGAGCCTTCTGAGGAGCAAGGTGGGATGCAGAACCTGGTGGGCAGAGCTGGTCCACACTGATATATCTATCCACAGACTCACAGAGTCACAGGATCAGAAGCAGAGAATCAAAATCACAGGATCAGAGAATCAGAATCATTGGATCAGAATCAGAGAATCAGAATCACAGAATCAGAATCATAGGATCAGAATCACAGGATCAGAGAATCAGAATCATTGGATCACAGGATCAGAATCAGAGAATCAGAGGATCAGAATCAGAGAATCAGAATCAGAGAATCAGAATCACAGGATCAGAATCACAGGATCAGAGAATCAGAATCATTGGATCAGAATCAGAGAATCAGAATCACAGAATCAGAATCATAGGATCAGAATCACAGGATCAGAGAATCAGAATCATTGGATCACAGGATCAGAATCAGAGAATCAGAGGATCAGAATCAGAGAATCAGAATCAGAGAATCAGAATCACAGGATCAGAATCACAGGATCAGAGAATCAGAATCATTGGATCAGAATCAGAGAATCAGAATCACAGAATCAGAATCATAGGATCAGAATCACAGGATCAGAGAATCAGAATCATTGGATCACAGGATCAGAATCAGAGAATCAGAGGATCAGAATCAGAGAATCAGAATCAGAGAATCAGAATCACAGGATCAGAATCACAGGATCAGAGAATCAGAATCATTGGATCAGAATCAGAGAATCAGAATCACAGAATCAGAATCATAGAATCAGAATCACAGGAGCAGAGAATCAGAATCACAGGATCAGAGAATCAGAATCACAGGATCAGGATCACAGAATGATAGAATCAGAATAATAGGATCAGAATCATAGAATCAGAGTCATAGGATCAGAATCATTGGATCACAGAATCAGGATCACAGAATCATAGAATCAGAATGAGAGGATCAGGATCAGAGAATCAGAATCACAGGATCAGGATCACAGAACCATAGAATCAGAATCATTGGATCATAGGATCAGAATCACAGAATGTCAGAATCAGAATCATTGGATAAGAATCAGAGAATTAGAATCACAGAATCAGAATCAGAGAATCAAAATCATAGGATCAGAGAATCAGAATCATTGGATCATAGGATCAGAATCACAGAATCATAGAATCAGAATGAGAGGATCAGGATCAGAGAATCAGAATGACAGAATCAGGATCACAGAATCAGAATCACAGGATCAGAATCACAGAATGTCAGAATCAGAATCACTGGATAAGGATCACAGAATCAGAATCAGAATCAGAGGATCAGGATCACAGAATCATAGGATCAGAATCACAGGATCAGCGAATCAGAATCACAGGATCAGGATCACAGAATGATAGAATCAGAATCATAGGATCAGAATCATAGGATCAGAATCATAGAATCAGAGTCATAGGATCAGAATCATTGGATCACAGAATCAGAATCACAGAATGATAGAATCAGAATCAGAGAATCAGGATCACAGAATCGGAATCAGAGAATCAGAGTCACAGGATCAGGGTCACAGAATCATAGGATCAGAATCATAGGATCACAGAATCAGGATCAGAGAATCAGAATCACAGGATCAGGATCACAGAATGATAGAATCAGGATTAGAGAATCAGAATCACAGGATCAGGATCACAGAATCAGAATCATAGAATCAGGATCACAGGATCAGGATCACAGAATCATAGGATCACAGAATCAGGATCAGAGAATCAGAATCACAGGATCAGGATCACAGAATGATAGAATCAGAATCATAGGATCAGAATCATAGAATCAGAGTCATAGGTTCAGAATCATTGGATCATAGGATCAGAATCACAGAATGATAGAATCAGAGAATCAGAATCACAGGATCAGGATCACAGAATCAGAATCAGAGAATCAGAGTCACAGGATCAGGATCACAGAATCATAGGATCAGAATCATAGGATCACAGAATGATGGAATCAGAATCACAGAATGATAGAATCAGAGTTACAGAATCATAGAATCAGAATCATTGGATCAGAATCACAGAATGATAGGATCAGAATCACAGGATCAGAATCACAGAACCATAGGATCAGAATCATTGGATCACAGGATCAGAATCAGAGAATCATAGAATCAGAATCATAGGACCACAGAATCAGAATCACAGAATGACAGAATCAGAATCATAGAATCAGAATCACAGAATCATAAAATTAGAATCATAGAATAACAGAATTAGACTCATAGAATCAGAACCACAGAATCAGAATGACAGAATCATAGAATCAAAGTCATAGAATCACAGAATCAGAATCACAGAACAGAATCACAGAATCATAGAATCAAAACCATAGAATCAGAATCACAGAATCATAGAACCAGGATAATAAAATCACAAAATCATAGAATCAGTCAGGGCTGGAAGGGACCACAAGGAGCAGCCAGTCCCAACCCCCTGCCATGCCCAGGGACACCCTACCCTAGAGCAGGCTGCACACAGCCTCAGCCAGCCTGGCCTGAAACCCCTCCAGCCATGGGGCCTCAACCACCTCCCTGGGCAACCCATTCCAGCCTCTCACCACTCTCCTGCTCAACAACTTCCTCCTCACCTCCAGCCTCACTCTCCCCACCTCCAGCTTTGCTCCATTCCCCCCACTCCTGGCACTCCCTCACAGCCTCAAAAGTCCCTCCCCAGCTTTTTTGTAGCCCCCTTCAGATGCTGGAAGGCCACAAGAAGGTCACCTGGGAGCCTCCTCTGCTCCAGCCTGCACAGCCCCAACTCTTTCAGTCTGTGCTCACAGCAGAGCTGCTGCAGCCCTCTCAGCATCCTCCTGGCCCTGCTCTGGACACTCTGCAGCATCTCCACATCCCTCTTGTCCCAGGGGCTCCAGAACTGGCTGCAGTACTCCAGGTGGGGTCTCAGCAGAGCAGAGCAGAGCAGAGGAGGAGAATCCCCTCCCTGGCCCTGCTGGCCACACTTCTGCTGCTGCAGCCCAGAGGATTCTGCCCCTCTACTCCATTTGATGAGCCCTCACCTGGAGCACTGTGCCCAGTTCTGGATGCTCTGTGACAGGAAAGCTCTGGAAGGTGATCTGTGATCACATTCTGTGATCCACAACCTCCCTGGAGGTATTCAGGACCAGGCTGGATGAGTCCTTGAGCAACCTGAGCTGCCATAAGCTGTCCTTGCCCATGACAAGCGGTTTGGAACTGGCTGAGCCTTAAGATCCCTTCCACCTCAACCCATCCTCTGAATCCATGACTCCAACCCATCCTCTGAATCCATGACTCCAACCCTTCTGCCTGATGCCATTTTGCCTCAGCAGGATCCATCCCCTTTGTTTCTGCCAGGGCAGCTGAGTTGGGCTGCTCGGAGCTGCCGCCGCGCTCCGAGGGCGGACGGAGAGGAGGAGATGAGATGAGAGCAGGATTCTGCTCAGGTGCTCTGCTCCAGCAAGCAGCCTTTGATTTGGAGGATTGTGCAGCATGAAAGGCCAAGCTTGTTCCAGCCTTTGTGTGACTTACCAGGAGGATATTAAAGTTTGATGCACTGCTCTGGGAGCTGCTACGTGACGGACGGAGATGATTTGCTCGGCGGCGGCGGAGCTGCGTAGGGCTCCTGTAGGATATTGGTTGGGGTGAGGGAGGCTGTTTGTTAGGTGCTTCCTCTCCTAATGGCTTGCAGAGTGCTGAGGTGGGAGGCTGGATTGCTTTTGGTGACCTTGGCAGTTGATTTTCATAGGCAGGAAGATTTGGTTCTGCAGGGCCAGCAGCCGCTCATGAATTGCAGGAGCCTGACCCTGGGTGCCAGGGAGCAGCCTCGGCTTGGTTCCTTCCTCACTGCTGCTGTTGCTGGCAGCTTTGATATGCACACAGGCCTGGAGGAGTGGGTGAGAAGGCTCCTTGGGTCACTCTGGTCTTCTCCTGGGTCTACACAGAGTGCCCATCCCTGGAGGTGTTCAAGAAATGCATGGTTAGGGCAGCTGGGGACATGTAGGCTACTTGGACTTCAGCAAAGCCTTTGGTACCCTCTGCCACAAGCAGCTCCTGGCACAGCTGGTAGCTGGTGGCTGGGACAGAGACACTCTGAGATGGGGCAAGAAGTGGCTGCAAGGCTGGGTCCAGAGAGTGGTGGTGAATGGTGCCACATGCAGCTGGCAGCTGGCACTGGTGCTGTGCCCCAGGGATCAGTGCTGGGCACAGTCCTGGTCAATGTCTGTATTGATGATCTGGAGCAGGGCATTGAGTCCAGCAGCAGTGAGTGTGCAGATAGCACCAAGCTAGGAGCAGTGTGGAGCTGGTGGAGGGGAGCAGAGCCCTGCAGAGGGACCTGGCCAGGCTGGATGGGTGGGCAGAGGCCAAGGGCAGGAGACTGAAGCAGGCCAAGGGCAGGGTTCTGCACTTTGGCCACAACAACCCCAAGCAGCACTGCAGGCTGGGGCCAGAGTGGCTGAGAGCAGGCAGGCAGAGAGGGCCCTGGGGGTGCTGGCAGAGAGGAGCTGAAGAGGAGGCAGCAGTGCCCAGGTGGGCAGCAGAGCCAATGGCATCCTGGGCTGGCTGAGGAGCAGTGTGGGCAGCAGGACAAGGGAGGTNCTGCAGCTGCCTGCAGGGAGGCTGTAGCCAGCTGGGGTTGGGCTCTGCTGCCAGGCAGGCAGCAGCAGCAGAAGGGGCCAGAGGCTGAAGCTGTGCCAGGGCAGGTTGAGGCTGGATGTGAGGAGGAAGTTGTTGGCAGAGAGAGTGATTGGCATTGGAATGGGCTGCCCAGGGAGGTGGTGGAGTGGCCGTGGCTGGAGGGGTTGGAGCCAAGCCTGGCTGGGGCACTTAGTGCCATGCTCTGGTTGGTTGGGCAGGGCTGGGTGCTAGGTTGGGCACTTAGTGCCATGCTCTGGTTGGTTGGGCAGGGCTGGGGGAGCTTGGAGCTCTCTGCCAACCTGGTTATCATGAGAATCACAGAATCAAGCAGGCTGGAAGAGAGCTCCAAGCTTCTGCAGCCCAACCTAGCACCCAGCCCTATCCAATCATCTTCCAACAGGTTGCTTCTATGATTCTCTGATCACCTTCCACCTGGAGGTCCCTTCCAACCCACACCATCCTAACCATGCTTCAAGGACATCAAGCTCCAGACTGGAAGCCAAGCTGGGTGCAGGGAGGAGGCCACCAGTCCTGGGGACAGGCTGTGACACATTTCCTATGCCTGAGCCTTCCTTTCTTGCTTTAACCTCTGCTGCTGGCTGCTGGTGGCAGGAGCTAAACGGCTCCAGGGCTGCCACACGACAGTGATCTGTTTAAAGAGCCCCAACTGCTGTCCTCGTTAGAGCTCCCTCCCAGCTCTGACAGCCCTGTCAAAAGCTTCTGCACAGCTTTTCAGCTCTCTCCCTCCTTTGCTGCTGTCACCGTGGGGAAACAGCCAGACAGCAACGACCCTGCTGGCATTTCAGCACCTCAGGGTTCCTTCAGCTCTGCTGCAGCAGCCCTGCCCTGGAGCCTGCACCCCTGAGCTGCCCTGGCATGGTCCCTGGGCACCAACAGCAGCAGCAGCAGATGGAGGAAGGAGACTGTGGGTAGCTAAGGGCTGCCCAGGGCTCAAAACCACAACCTTGGGCTCACTTCTCAGCCCTGAGCTTCCTGTGGCTGGCTCCTGGGGAGGTGCCAGGGCTGCGGGGTTTGGAGCAGCTCAGGGAGGAAGCAATGGGCACAAAGTGGCACCTAGAAGGTTCCATCTGAACACTTTGTGCCCTGGGCTCGCTTCTCAGCCCTGGGCATCCTGTGGCTGGCTCCTGGGGAGGTGCCAGGGCTGCGGGGTTTGGAGCAGCTCAGGGAGGAAGCAATGGGCACAAAGTGGCACCTAGAAGGTTCCATCTGAACACTTTGTGCCCTGGGCTCGCTTCTCAGCCCTGGGCATCCTGTGGCTGGCTCCTGGGGAGGTGCCAGGGCTGCGGGGTTTGGAGCAGCTCAGGGAGGAAGCAATGGGCACAAAGTGGCACCTAGAAGGTTCCATCTGAACACTTTGTGCCCTGGGCTCGCTTCTCAGCCCTGGGCATCCTGTGGCTGGCTCCTGGGGAGGTGCCAGGGCTGCGGGGTTTGGAGCAGCTCAGGGAGGAAGCAATGGGCACAAAGTGGCACCTAGAAGGTTCCATCTGAACACTTTGTGCCCTGGGCTCGCTTCTCAGCCCTGGGCATCCTGTGGCTGGCTCCTGGGGAGGTGCCAGGGCTGCGGGGTTTGGAGCAGCTCAGGGAGGAAGCAATGGGCACAAAGTGGCACCTAGAAGGTTCCATCTGAACACTTTGTGCCCTGGGCTCGCTTCTCAGCCCTGGGCATCCTGTGGCTGGCTCCTGGGGAGGTGCCAGGGCTCCATGGCTGCTGAGGGGCATGAAGCAGCTCAGGGAGGAGCAATGGGCACAAAGTGGCACCCAGAAGGTTCCATCTGAACACTTTGTGCCCTGGGCTCACTTCTCAGCCCTGGGCATCCTGTGGCTGCCTCCTGGGGAGGTGCCAGGGCTCCAGGGCTGCTGAGGGGCATGGAGCAGCCCAGGGAGGACCAAAGGCTGAGGGACCTGGGGGTGAAAGCCTGCAGAAGAGCAGCCCCAGAGGGCATCTGAGCAATGCTCAGCAACAGTGATGGGGCAAGAGGATAGGAGCAGGCTTTGGTCAGTGGTGCCCAGTGACAGGAGGAGAGGCAATGGGCACAGACTGGACCACAGGAAGGTCCATCTGAACATCTGGAGGAGCTTCTTGCATTGAAAGGTGGTGACTTATTGGAGCAGGCTGCCCAAAGGCACCTTCCAAACCCACCTGGACCTGTTCCTGTGTGGCCTTCTGGAGCCTACCCTGCCTTGGCAAGGTGAGTTTGGAGCTCACTTCCAGCCTGCTTGGCTCTATCATTCCATGATTCTAAGATCCTCTACCCCCACCAAGCCTGCCTGGGTGCATTCTCCACCACTTCTCCCTTCACCTGGTACCCAACCACTCCACCCTGCCCCTTTTGTTTTGGCTCTACCTGCCCATCTTGGCTGATTAAAGCCTCGGGGAGCTGAGGAGCCCTGAGCAAGCCACTTCCCAGAGCTAAATGTTGTCTTTTTGGAGTGTTTGTCATCAACTCTTCCCCTCCCTTGAAGCCATGGAGGCACCACTGCCTCTGTAATGTTTAATGGCTTGTTTGGCTCCCTAAATGGTGCAATGAAAAGGATTATTAATGTTAATAGCCTCCTTATCATGTTTGAATAGCAGCCTGGAGGACTGAAAATGTCATCTCAGCACAATGTTTCTCCTGCTCTCACCCAGGGCGTGGAGTAATTGAGCTCCAGAGAGGTGGGGAAGGAGGGCAACAGGCTGGGAAAGGGAGTTGGGTCCTGAGGCTGAGCTGGAGAGAGGAGGGTGCAGAGCTGGGCAAAGAAAGGGGGAAGGGAAGGGGGGAGGGGAGGGAGGGGGGGGGGGGGGGGGAAGGATGGACAGGATGGGGAGGGAAGGATGGACAGGATGGGGAGGGAAGGATGGACAGGATGGGGAGGGAAGGATGGACAGGATGGGGAGGGAAGGATGGACAGGATGGGGAGGGAAGGATGGACAGGATGGGGAGGGAAGGATGGACAGGATGGGGAGGGAAGGATGGACAGGATGGGGAGGGAAGGATGGACAGGATGGGGAGGGAAGGATGGACAGGATGGGGAGGGAAGGATGGACAGGATGGGGAGGGAAGGATGGACAGGATGGGGAGGGAAGGATGGACAGGATGGGGAGGGAAGGATGGACAGGATGGGGAGGGAAGGATGGACAGGATGGGGAGGGAAGGATGGACAGGATGGGGAGGGAAGGATGGACAGGATGGGGAGGGAAGGATGGACAGGATGGGGAGGGAAGGATGGACAGGATGGGGAGGGAAGGATGGACAGGATGGGGAGGGAAGGATGGACAGGATGGGGAGGGAAGGATGGACAGGATGGGGAGGGAAGGATGGACAGGATGGGGAGGGAAGGATGGACAGGATGGACAGGGAAAGATGGACAGGATGGGCAGGGAATGATGTGAAGAATGCACAGGATGGGAAGGGAAGGATGAACAGGATGGGGAGGGAAGGATGAACAGGATGAGGGGGAAGGATGCACAGGATGGGGAGGGAAGGATGCACAGGATGGGCAGGGAAGGATGCACAGGATGGGAAGGGAAGGATGGACAGGATGGGCAGGGAAGGGTGCCCCAGTTAGGCTCCAGTGCCCAGAAATCACAGAGTCTGCCCCCAGCCTCTTGCCCCCCACAGCTCCTTTAGCTCTTGCTGAGCATTGCTCAGCTGCCCTCTGGGGCTGCTCTTCTGCAGGCTCTCAGCCCCAGGGCTCTCAGCCTCTGCTCCTCCCAGAGCTGCTCCAGGC
>WAAF01009268.1:116396-189652 GCA_013400475.1 Tricholaema leucomelas | reverse complement strand
GTTTTTAAGGGATGTTTCCCAAGGAATTTTCCGAGTTAGTTCCTTAAATAGGGTGAAGTCTGCCCTTCGGAATTCCAATGTGGACGTTCTGTTGATGCCCCTCCTGGTTTCTCCGTATATATTTGTGGTCACTGGACCCCAGGCAGTCTCCGACCACCACATCCCCAACCAGCCCCTCTCTATTTGTGAGCAGCAGGTCAAAGGATCATCTGGGATAACTAGCTCTTTGTATTTTAGGTTAATCATTACAGTTAAATGGCTTTATTTTCAAGCTTGTCCTAGGGCAACTATTATGAAGTTAACCTTTCTATAGCTGTGAATCCAGATAGGTTGCTCCATTTTGTCTGCACCTGCCGGACACAAACATGTGAATATGCCTTTGCCTAATCTGATTTCCTGAAGCAGGACTGAACATTGAGGGGAAATGGATCACATACCACAAAAGTCAGTTGCAGAAGTGCAGAGAGAACCCTTCTGCTTGGGATATTAACAAACCCACCCAAACCTGTCATCTCCCCACAGAGCAATCCTTTGCCCCAGCCACTAGTCCTCACAGATCACCATCCCTGCTCCACCTGGAGCTTTATGAAAGCTCTCCCAAATCTGGGGTGTCACTTGGCAACCTCACCTAGGTTGCCTAGAAATTCCCTTCTGCTTTTGTTTCTCTACAAATTGCACTCTTCCAACGATTTATAAGAGCTCCTATCCAAAACAAAGGAGATGTGAGGCTCGTACCTAAACCTGAGGGACATTCACACAAGTCCACTGAGTGCAATTAGGTAGATTCAGAATTAAACAGTATCTTGTATCACTGCTATTTGCAGTTAGTTGCTCTGGCAATAAAAACCAGACATTGTTAAGTCTAATAACTCGAAAGACCACTATAGGATCATTTAAAAATACGTGTTGTTGCCTCTTCCACAAGATGGACTGCAGTGATAGTATCTGAGGGTTTCAAACCGAACCAGTGTATCTTGTCACTGCCACGCTAGACAAAGCCTCCAAAGCCTTTAGCCTGACAGAGTCTGGCCAACTTTCCTTCTAGGCAGCTGAACTGTGCAGGCTCGCCTGGCTCTTCAGAATCACCCGCACAACTGTATACATGAAGACAACAGATTTTAGAGGTGCTTTATGTTACTTTCCACAGAATCACAGCACGGGAGAGGTTGAAAGGGACCTCAGAGATCACCCAGCCCAGCCTTCCCTTCGCGTAGGCGAGCATTGCTCCGCCACCGAGCGCCTATTCGTGTCCCTGCCTGCCAGGAGGCTTGGAGCCCCCGCACTTGTCCCTGCTGCCTTCAGATGCAGCTCTGCTACCTGCATTTTCACTGCAGCGTCTCCTGCCTTACAGGAACAGCCTACAGTACGCTGACAGCGAACAGAGCCTCCTCGGCCGTAGGTGCTCGGCGTAGAGTTAAGATCCGAGCCAAACCCGCCTGGCCGCCGCTGCCAGCCCCTACCGCCGCCAAAGCCGCTGGGCCGTGGCCTGCGCACACCCCCCGGGAGGAGGAGTCACGGGCGGGGCCCGCTGTGGCTGCGGCGGGCGGGACGAGCGAGCGGCTGGGCGGCGCTGGTTCGCCTGCCTGCTGCTGTGCCCGGAGCTTCTGCGGCGCTGCCGTGGGGCAGAGCCGCTGCCAAGGCGAACGGGCGGGCGGCGCTGAGCGGGCTGACCGCCGAGGGTCGGTGGCAGGGGGCGAACAATGCCCTGCACTCCTCTGCTTGCGCTGCCCTTCCGCCTCCTCTTCCTGCTCTCGGTTTTGAAGCTTTTGTTCTCCCTGGCCGGCGCGATGGCAGGAAACTTACCAGAGGGATGGGCTCAGGCCAAGCTCATTCCACGCCGAGCTCCGTGGGGCATCGGCCACGCCGTGAGGTGAGGTGAGGCGAGGCGCCGGGGCTGGCACCGGATCCGTGGGCCCGGACTGCGGCTGCTCGTCGTCCCAAGGGTGGCAGAAAGGGACAGAGTTGCAGCGGCGGCCGCCGAGAACCCTGCACGGCCACCCTGGTTTCTACAGCCGCGATCCCACGGCCAGGAGGACGCTCTAGTCCCGGAGGGTCCCTGCAGGGGTCCTGCCGCGGTCCTGCCGCGTCCCTCAGCCACGCAGCTGTGCTCGTGGGCCAGGCCGGTTCGGGGATCGAGGAGGCTGCGAGGGCCGTTGGCGGGCACTGGCAAGTGGGCTCGACGGCGGCTGCGGGCGGGGGCAGGGCGGGGGCAGAGCGGGGCCCGTGAGGCGTTGCGGGGCTGGTCTGGCGGGACGGCAGCGGGCCGCGATCCTCGCGACTCCCCACGTAGCGCAGCCGCGCGGGTACCGGGGGGTACGCGCCACCCTTTCCCGGCCGGGACATACCGGGAGGGTGGGGGCTGGCTGCGCGCTGCCCCCGGCATCCTGTGCTCCTGATGTGGGGAGTCGCCCCTGGAGAAAAGTGGCGTCTCGCCTTGAAGATCCTCATCGCTTTTCATCTGCTTCAGTCTGTGTTTTTTGCTGAGGTGTTCCACATGGTTCTCGGCACACCTGATGTTTAAGTCGGTCAACGTGGTGTAGCCTGACTTGTTTGTACGCGGCCGAACCTGTCGTGAAGCTTTCCTTGGACATGAAAGCTTTCCCAAGCACACAGATTTGCATACAGGTGACATGTCTGTTTGAAACGGTCAGGGCTGGGTGCAGCGGACAAGTGAGAGCCATTCCCAGGCCAAAACTGTTTATCCTGGCCGAAAACGTGCATGTGGAGCACTGGCACAGGTCTTCTCACAGTGTGTTTTCCATGGGACATCTCCATTGGAACACAAGAGCAAAGGCAGCAGGGGCACTGGTCACAACACGGGCATTTTTCAGTAGGCTATTGCTAAATACCTGAAACTGCAGAGACTGCAAAAAGCACAGATCACACAGAGCAGTTGTGTACTGTCAGGTGTCAGATGCATTTGCACAGTTGCTTTTGCACAGTTACCTGTTGTGGAAGTGTATTTGCCAACAGTGAAATATCTGTGTTTCAGGATAACGTAGACTTGCTAGTGATCAGATTCTTAGTCTACAGGAGCAAATTTGGAAATGACTAGTAACTATAATAATAATAGCTTGTAAATAACTTTCATGTCAAATTTACTGCCAAATGCTCAGCCTGCAGAAGCCCAGATCCTTACACTATTTTGCATGACTCATTTGTTAAAGAATGTCTTTATTGTAGGAACATATTTTAAGCAGCTATTACTACTTTTTTAAACTGAGCAAATAAATGAGACTGTACATATTCGATTATATGCTGAGTCTGCCTGCTCAGAGAAGGCTAGAAGGGGATTTCTACTAATTTCTAGTTTTCATGTCTGCTGCGGGGTGTTGACAGCTTGGAGTAGGTGATACTGTTCAGGCTGTGCTTCCTTGCATGTGTCACTTTGAAAGGCTTCCTCTAAGAGTAATAGCAAGTGAAGCCTGGAGAGCATTCAGCAGTCTGGAGTTCCACTTCCAGGGAAGGGTTCCTGGCATTGCTTGATTTACTGATAGGGACACAGCATCTCAGCAGTAGTCAGTAGCCTCTCTGAATTTTCTGCTCAGCCATAGCTCATTTCCCTGCGCTGGATCGCTGGCACTATGAGATGCTGATTTCACAGGCCAGTGCTTCGAACTACCAGGGCTATTCTCTTTTCCAGTTGTGCTTCCCCACCTGCCCGTAAAGGAGAGGTGAGCAGGATCAGGAAAAGGCTCCCATGGCTTGCTCTGCATCTTTGGAAATGTACCCCCTGCAAAGAGCATGTCCATGAGCAGCCCCTGTGTCTGGGTATGCACATCTGTGGCCTGCATTCTCATGCTGCTTTCCTGCTGTTTTAATTACTTATCTGTAAGTGACAGGTTGGTCAGAGGAAGTTTGTGGGTTTGTATTTGTGTTGGTGTTTGGGTGTTTTTTTGTTTGTTTGTTTGTTTGTTAATGCTCTGAAGATTACTCTGTATGTCTGGAGAGGTTATTAGCGTGTTAGAATTCGTAAACTAGACATCTAAAATAAATCCCTGTGGTCTCTGGCCCTGCTTAATGCCTATCTGGTCAGTGAGATGGTGACCAACACCATGGTACATTTGACACAGTTTCTGTACTGTGTGCATTGGGTCAGTGTCTCACTGTTGGGCTCAGTAATGCAGTGGTGCACCCACCTTGTACACTCTGCTTGCTCCATGGCTGTTGGTGTCTGTAGTTAAGCTCAGTAAGTCTCATAAATGAGCTCCAGAGCAACTCTGCAGGATATCAGACTTGATTATTACAAGTGAGGGAAATGAGACAAGATCTGTGGCTGTCTAAGGAATCCTAGTCTAGAATCGACAGCTAGAGTCTCTGGTGGGAAACTGCTCTGTCAGGTCACACTGCCTCTCACAGACATGTCAAATAGAGCCTTTTTAACTCTCTGTATGCTGTCAGCCACCAGTTTGCTAATCTGGCTACTTGTGCTAGTTTGAGCCTGAAGTAGGAAAAGTGTTTAGCTGCCTCATTTTCAGCTGAGGATAATGCTTAGATGCTTACCTAAGCCCTCCAGATGTGATGTGAGTTAGTAAGTGTTTTTAAAGTACTTCACTTGAACGGGTGGCTTGCCTCAGGGAAATTCCAGCAGATTGCAACTAAAGCAAGCCTCAACATTAAGATTCGTATTTCATGAGAGATTTCAATATGTGTTTCAGGAGGAGGAGCTTTCCTTCTGGCCCTGAGGTGAACGCACCGATGCAGTGAAGTGTTAACACTTTTGCACATGTTGAAGTGTCTGAGGAGTCCCTCTGGTTTGAATGGCACTGAGAAGAATCTGTTGCATCACTGTGACATGATTTATCTCAGTCTAGATCTATAGTAAAAGCATATTGTTAAGACCACAAAAGCATGAAAACGTTTGGGAATGTAAAGCTATGAAGTGGTGATGATGCAGGCTTTGACAGCGCTGCCTTATGCTATCCAGGATCTGATTTTTCTTCAGAACACTTAGGATAACAGATTGGACAACCACAGTTGCTGCATGGTTATGAGTTTCACATCTCTTCCTGGATTTTTCTCCTCCTTGGACATACCACAACAAGGGTTGAATTGTTGTGACATACAATAATTGGGAAAAAAAGGCAAGGTTTTGAACAGTTGCTTGTCTTGGTGAGCACTGGGCCTTCTAAAATAAGCTGAATTCTGCCTGGATAAGGAGTATTCAGTCATGTGACTAAAGCCTGTATCAGTGTTTAAAGTTCCATGACTGTTCCTTCTCAAGTCTTCAGTTTGACTTTAAAACCTTAGTAGCATTTGTTTCTTAACATAGTTTTGGGGTATGTAATTTTCCTTTGTTTTTTTCTCCTTAGTTAATATCCCCGAAGCTGACTTAGGGGCACTGACACAGACAGTGGAGAAAAATAAGCCTGTCCAGAAAGCAGTTTATCCCACCTATGTTTGTGTGACTTCCCACTGCCTCTCTGCTTTGTGTTGTGAGAGTCTCAGTGGCTGTTAGCCTCGCTGTCCAGCTTTTAGGACAGCTCCACTTAGAAAAGGTTAATCCTCGGTGAGCACCTTCATAGTCCTTTCTTTTCTTGTCATTATTCAGTGTGTGATCATATTCGTTATGTACGACACATTCTGAGTGCCTAATACTTTGCATCGACATGCGTTGTCTGGCGATATTCATCCTCATAATGCCTCCCTTCTTCAGAAACAGTAAATGATCTTCCTTATCTCACTGTCTTGTGCAAGCTGTCTTCTCATTATAAAAACAGGAAAAGGGGAAAATCTGATAGAAGTTAACAAATGAGATGCTCAGTTTGGGTTTGTTTGAGCACAAGGGGAAGACTACAACAAAACAGGAGAAACAGTACTCTTTTAATGCACATTGCAAAATAATAACCCTGCCTTGTGCTTCCTCAGAACTTCAAAACCTGATGCTACTCAAAGCAGTCATTGCTACGAGTTTTCTGCACTGGTAATTCACAAAATTATCCCTTTCAGAGGATTGTACAAGGTTCATGGGGTATAAAGATCTTGTGAAAAATAGAGATGGCTTTTTTTTCTTCACAGTAATTTGAAAATGTGTGATGTGTTGAGTGAATAGGGTTCTTCAGTAACAGTACTCCAACAAGCCTTGTGTCTCTTGGTCATTTGGATTTAGATTCTGACAGATGTCACTTCTGAATTTTCGCTAGACATTTTCTGGAGTCTTACATGGTATTTGTGGATATGGTTTTACATGCAGGAGCATAAGGAGCGCATGGTGTG
The DNA here is from genome assembly GCA_013400475.1 of Tricholaema leucomelas. Taxonomy (NCBI): domain Eukaryota; kingdom Metazoa; phylum Chordata; class Aves; order Piciformes; family Lybiidae; genus Tricholaema lacrymosa; species Tricholaema leucomelas. The sequence continues at coordinate 183,436 of WAAF01009268.1, read as the reverse complement.
CTGATTCTTGTGTCACCAGCTGTGTGTACGTGCTCTTCCATACCTGAACTCCAGAGTGTAGATAAGGATTTCAAATTCTTTGTATACAGATTTTCTGTCCTTAATCTTACTAAAACTGATTTTGAGAAACAAAGTAAAAAATATCTTGTCAGCAACATCCCAGCTTCCCCTATCTAGCCCAAGACCTGCCATGTAATGCTGAAGGGAAGTGTGTGTCGTGTTTGCAGTTCTGTTTTCTCAAATGGACAAACCAGCATACTGCTGCCCCAGACCTTTGTATACTTGTCTTGATTGCTTCGGGAAAGTTTGTTTGGCCTGGAGAGGAGCCATCCATTCTACAGAGTAGCAGTGGAGTGTCCCACATCTAGTATTTCTGAATTGAGGTTTCATGAACCGGTGGAGCTGTGCAGTTAGTTTCATCCTTCATACTACTGAATTTGTTCAGCATGTCTGCTCAGGCTCCAAGTGTGTTGCTTATGGTAAGGAGGTGACATTTGAAAGAAAGTTGGCAACATTTAATACTGACTCTCAAAGGTATGTTGGAGAGAGAGGCTAAACTATTCCTTACTGGCATCACAGCATCTGCCATGAGAAATTTCCATTGCATTTGTTATGAGGGTAGGGATGGGACTCCATGCATTTGCTGGCTGAAGAGTCTTTCTCTCAGCACTCCCTTCATTTCTATAAGATAAGTTCTAAAGGCATTTATCTTTTCTAGAGATGACAAATCAAAGCACAAAATTTCAGGTAATAGCATTTTTGCTGATAAACTGCTGAATCCAAATGAACTGGGTTGAATTCATGCTTCAGGGCCCCCACAGATCGTGGACTTGACAAAATGTCTCCATGGTGCACTGCAACCTGAGGAGCTGCAGACACAGCAGTCCCTGTGGGTTCTCTCTTGTTTCCCGTCAGCTTTCAAAGTCTGCCTCTCTTCCTGGGTGTGCAGCTATCTGAATAACTTACTGGACTCTTCACTCCTTGATGACAGTAGAAATGACCACAAATTAGGCATTGGCTCAGGCACAGACCGGTCCCTTTGGTGGTCTTCCAAGAGTTCACACTTTGAAGCAATGAAGAAGGTGAAAGATCTTGATTCATTTATGGTGCCTGTGGCCTTCTGGCAAGCTCCAGAGCATGCTGACCCTTGACAGGGCACCTGAGCCAGCAGTTAAAGCAGGATAGAAGTGGATGCAGAGTACTGGGGTTGCTGGACATTCTGCTGTTGTCAGTGGTGTCTGCTCATCCTGCTGACAGAGATCTGGTGTTACCCAGCTCTGTCTTTGCTTGGCTGCAGTACTGGGGTGTTGCTGGTTACTTCCCAGACCCTGAATTGACTTCCCTGAGTATTTTGAATGTGTGTTTTTTATGCTCTTAACAGCATTGTTGATAGGACCAGATCTGCATTTTCCCTTGTAGCGACGGTATTTGTAGTGCTAGATGCAAAGCCCTGAGAGTGAATAGAGAGCGACTCACTTTGTAATGCGATCACCTTCCGTGGGTCTGTTCTGGCTGTCATTAATCCCATTGCATTCCAGCTCTTTCGGATCACTTCTCTTGGAAAAGTCTTAAGTGACCTCGTGCAGTTGTGAAGGCTTCCTCATCTGGGCTTGAGGAAACAAAGATGAAAGTAATGTTTTGATTTCTGAAACTTGCTGACAATGAGGTACGAGATATCAGCATCTGAGAGCCAGGGCCTAGGTCTTCAGCAGCTCTGCTTCTTGTCAGAAAGAGATGCTCTTGTGACACCTGGGAGCTGAAAGGCTCAGTGTTTGAATCACTTGTTCAGGCTGGAGCAGGGAGAGTCTGTGTGTGCGTGAAGAACATTACTGCCTTCCTAGATTCATCTGCAGCTCACTCATTGTGACGAGTGTGTGCTGTTTAATATATAACTCTTTCTGAGCCTATTTCTGGTGTACAGGAGGACATGATTTGGAAATTTAGCTTTCTGCAGCCAGATGGATTATCGTGTTGCTAAGGAAACAGACTATAAATGAAGTGGCAGCTGAGTGTCCCTGGAACATCAGGCTGCTGGAAAGCTGGTATTTTAAACTCATTTAGGTGGGTAGATAGATTGATGATATAATGAGAAGTTAATTTCCTGCATGTTATGGTTTGTTAATTTTCATTGTTTTGCCAGTATTTATAAGAGGTAACAACTTCCCACTGAGACTACCATGTATGTGGGTTACTGAACAAAAATTTACTGTTAAAATTAGAAAACTGACAAAAGCTGTACAGAAAGATCCAAAAATAATCACTGAAACTGCTACTAAGTGCACAGATAATGGTGTAACAAAGACCTGTTAGCAGGATAGTCCTGCTGGAAAACTGTGACGAGAAAGTAAGTTGAGATTCTTCAAAGTACACAGAGAAGAAGGGAGCCACTAGAGATCTGGTGGAGATGCAGGTTCTGAAGTTCACAGGTAAGCTGGTTAAAATCTTCTATACCTGCGTGAGTTACATATGTGAAGTTACTCTGAGTAAGGGAATTATGGTTTTGATAGTTGCTCTGTCCACGACCTTGGTCCTTTTTTCTAATGCTTTGCTGAAAATGTGTCAGATTTCCAAATCAGAGTTATTGACAGCAGGATTCTGGCTTTTACTTCATCCCACAGAGAAGGGCAAGCACAGTTGAGCCATGTAGCTGCAGGGATACTTAGGTAAGCCTAGAAGACAGACATCAACCAGTGCTGTTGGTAAACTGGACTGACAGGCAAGGAGAAGGCAGGAAGAGTGCAGAGCAGCTTGAAATCTGCAGCTCTTAGACATTCAGATGCCTATGGATAGGACGTGAATCCTCTGCTACTGCTTGCATACCCTGCATTACTCTGCAGGGTAAGAGCTGAAGGAGTGAGCCTGTTTCACATGGCTGGCTTTGCTGTTCAGTGCCTTGTTAAAGTCCCTGCTTTGCAGCTTGATGGGCTTGGAAACTGCAGTGCTAGAGAAGGTGCTGGTGTCCATGTCCTCAGCATTGTGTAAGCTGGGGTTTGAGATGAAAGGCATGACTAGGCTGTGTTGAGACTGATGTAGAACTGCTCCCAGCAAGCCCTGGTGATAGCAGATAGGCTTTTGTGTTGTCTTTTGCTAAGGGAAGAGTCTGCTCTGCTGATCTGCAGTTGTATCCCATACAGACAAGGGTGTCAGTTCAAGCATACAAGCAAGTGGCTTTAACTTTTTTCAGCGCTCTTATTCTGGGGGCTTATCTACTCAAAATGAGACTGGCATGGACTGAACATGCCTGAGTTTCACAGCCCATGTTTGTGTAGAAGAAATGGAATAGAAGCATGATTTGAGAGGACAGTGAACAGTGGTTGAGTCTGTAGGGCTTCAGAAGCTTGCTTTAACCGCTACTGTAATGAAGAGATCTGGAAAGGCCTTTGTAAGACTGGGAATGGTAACAACTTGCCAAGCAAAGAATGTTTGTGAGCGAAATACAAGAAGAAAGGCTAAGGACGGATCCAGTCTGTGCAGTGGTGTTGCAGTCTGTGCAGTGGAATTGCCGTGCTCTGTTTGCTGCATTGAAACGAAACTTTGAGCAAAACACCTGGAAAATGAGTCCCTGTTCCAGCAGTGTTCAACCTTCTCAGCATGCAGTGCTTCAGAACTGTGCCTGGGCTTTTCAGCAAGCTAGGAGCAGAGGTTGCTGCAGCGATGGCAGTAAGTGCACTGTAGCTTTGCCATCCAGATTTGGGGGCCATTTATTGTACTGGACTGGATTTATTGTATTGCCCCAAGCACTGTCAGTGTACACGTGGGTCATGACTCATTTGCAAAGCAATGGTATACTCCAAACATTTTAAAGTAGTTTTGAAACCTCTAGCCTGGAAAATATTTTTAAGTTAAAGTCGTTTAAGGTTTTAGTTCTGCTATTTCAGTTCTGGCAAGTGTTGGTATTAAATGGTGAGATTCTTATGCTCCACAAATGGAGTAGCTGGAAGATCCCTTTGGCTTGATGGAACCAAGATGCTTTAGTCCTGTTTATGGTCTATCCCTTCAGCAAGGAAGGGACATGCAAGCTGCCTTTTGTAAGGCAACAGCATCTTCTGCCTCTCCTATTACAAATAGTTTTATTACATGAAAAAACTTGTGTATTTCTCATCTTGTCCTGCCCCAAGTGTAAATATATGACTGAATTTTTGTTTGTTTGTTTTTGGACAGGCTACTTGGGAAGGGAGTGCTTTGTTGAACAAAACAGCACAAGATGACTTATGATTCCTGCTCTTCATGGGAGCCTGTCTGCACTGGTATGTTTTTTTGGGTCCTTTTATTTGTCAAACTGACGTGTATTGATTGTATAATCCCAAGGCCACTTAAAATTGAGGAAAGCAAGCATTTAGGGAGATGCTCACTTGTGATGTTAACAACTAGGCAGCAGCTAGGAATTTAGAATGTTTTCACCAATACCTTCAACATTTAGTCCTCAGTATTACAGTATTCAGAGGACCACTGAATTTGTGGGAAAGTTACAAGTCAAGAGGAACACTGTGGCAGTACTAGAAATGAACCTAGAACTGCCAGAGTCTTCACATGATTTACAAATAGAAAATATGATTTTTCCCAAGGGCTGGGAAAATAGGAATTGTTCTTTACATTTTGCATATTTGTGGTTTAGAATAGTAATAATGATTCTCATGACTGACATTTCTTGACAGTTAATGGCTTTCTAAATTAAGGACAGAAAGAAATATCCTCAAGAGGGCAATTAGTTGTACTTGATGATCCAAAGTATAGGTGGCTGTTTCCCACAATACTGTCCTGTGAAATTTGCCATAGTGGTGTTTATAGAGTGGGAAAAAAAGGAAAATTTCCTAAATTAAACTAGTGCCTCTTGTGAATAGTTTTATGGGTCATGTGCTCATGCAGTGTACTTGATCAGTTTCAATTTTTAAGGTACGTAAATAGGTATTAAAACCAAAACCTGCTAGTTCTGTTCAAGGGGAACAATTAGGTGAGCCAGAACATTGTCCCTACTGCTCTTTGCTCTGACTCATTCTGCACTGGCTGTAGCAGAAAGGATTCCGTTGCCGCATCCTGCCTCTGCTGCATGGCACAGCAAACAGTGTGTGGCCCACTGGCCCGTGCTGAGAGGGGAGGATGTCCCAGGCTCCTTTGTTCAGTCTTGGAGTGTCAGGAGGCACCTACCGAGTGTTTGCTATCAACACGTGTGGTTTTTTTGTGAACAAAGCTCTGGCCTTCTTGTTTGTTGGCATTACCCATCCCTCCTTCCCCTCCAGTATTTTTTATCTTTTAATGCTTGGAGAGTTTATTGCAAAAATTGTTTTTGACAAAGTTTTCCTTCAAAATGAACCCATCGATAGTAAAGTATGCAGCTGTAAAGTATGCAGAAGCTTCTAATTTGTGATTGTGTAAAACACTCCCAAGAAGCTGAGCCCCTGCATCAGGCATGGCCAGCTTCAGATTTATGCATCTGGAACACCTCGGCAACACTCAGTGTGTTCTGCTCTGCCTTATACACAGCTGGTGGTGTGGCACTGCTGTGTGCCCTGCTGGCTCTGCTGCAAGCACTGGTTTTGACTGGCATGAGAGACAGGATCTTTTCTTTCTGGTTGAGCATGCTATCCAGATGTCAAACAGAACCCTTTTAGCTTAAAAAACTGTTAAAAACAGAGGACACAGTTCTAACAATAGTTATCTTTGATGAATTAAATCTGTGTGGTATTTAGTGTGAAGTGTGTACTTCATTGAAGTAATTGTCTATTATGTTCCATAAAAAGAAAGTTGCATATGAGTGAGAACTTTTCTTGAGAGAAAATGTGCATATCCAGTAATTTTCAGTACTAAATTGGAAAAAAATAAGTGATTGTGCAAAGTTTTTTTGCATCTGAAAAGAACTGAAAGTTTGTGAAAGTTTGTGTTCCAGAAGTGAGAATGCTGTGACAAAGAGATCTGCCTTTTCCTGAGCTCTTAAACCACCACTGAGCTTTCCCATTTAAACCATCAAAGCATGGTTGTCTTTCACAGGCTGTGTGATTTCCATTCAGCATTGGCTTTGAAATTGTAGGATCTGTCTTAAAAGAGTGAGTGCAGACTGAAATGAAGTTACTGTGAAGTTATCTTGTTGGTCCTTCTCTTTCAGCTTACATTGCTATCCTTACATAATTTTGGGGAAGTAGAAAGGATAGGAAGTAGGATGGAGGTGCATGTTTAATAATCTTCATGGTAGAAGCTGTTCAACTAGGAAAAACACATAGGAAAAATCCCATGTGACTGTTACAGAAGAGATGCTCTTGAGTTGGCTGACTGATCTGCCAATCCCAGTGAGGAGGGAGGACAGCCAGAAAAGGGTATACCTGAGTTGCCTGCAAGTTACATAAGCTTAACCCCAAAACACACTTGACCGTGCAGATGCATGTGTGGTGTAGGGAGAGGTTTCATACCTCAGGGTGGTGAAGAGAGTATAGAGAAGAGCACTGCCTGGAAACCATCAGGAAACAATGAGCAAAGTAATCTCTTTCTAGCCACAATCCAAAGCCTGCAGTCCCCTTATTTAGGTCAGGCACTTTCTTTGTGGCAGCTGATCGCTGTTCACCCCTTTGTGCTTCATCAAAAGATATGGCTGATGACTTATGCACAGCCAAGTGGCTAGTATCTTTATTGCATCAATATCTCTATTGGTGATCTGAACCAGGAGATTGAGTCCAGCATCAGTAAGTTTGCAGATGACACCAAGCTAGAGCAGGTGTTGATCCGTTGGAGGGTAGGAAAGCCCTGCAGAGGGACCTGGACAGGGTGGGCAGAGGCCAATGGGATGAGATTTAACCAGGCTAAGTGCAGGGTTCTACACTTTGGCCTCAACAACCCCAAGCAGTGCTAGAGGCTGGGGATAGAATGGCTATAGAGGGATCTGGGTGTGCTGGTAGATGGTAGCTGAAGATGAGCCAGCAGTGTGCCCAGGTGGCCAGGAGAGCCAATGGCATCCTGGCCTGGATCAGGAACAGTGTAGCCAGCAGGACAAGGGAGGTTATTCTTTCCCTGTACTCAACACTGATCAGGCCACATCTTGAGTACTGTGTCCAGTTCTGGGCCCCTCAATTCAAGAGAGATATTAAGATACTGAAACGTGTCCAGAGAAGGGCAGCAAGGCTGGTGAGGGGCCTGGAGCACAGCCCTGTGAGGAGAGGCTGAGGGAGCTGGGGTTGTTTAGTCTGGAGAAGAGGAGCCTCAGGGGTGACCTCATTGCTGTCTACAGCTACCTGAAGGGAGGTTGTAGCCAGGTAGGGTTGATCTCTTCTCGCAGGCAACCAGCAACAGAATAAAGGGACACAGTCTTAAGTTGTGCCAGGGGAGGTCTAGGCTGGATGTTAGGAGGAAGTTGTTGCCAGAGAGAATGATTGGCATTGGAATGGGCTGCCTGGGGAGATGGTGCAGTCTCTGTCCCTGAAGATGTTCAGGAAAAGCTTGGATGAGGCACTTAGTGCCTTGGTCTGGTTGGTTGGATAGGGCTGGGTGCTAGGTTGGACTGGATGAGCTTGGAGATCTCTTCCAACCTGGTTGATTCTATACCTGGTTGATTCTATGATAATGCTTGTGGGAGCACTTGAAGCACTTGGCTAGGTGCAGACAGCAGCCTACCTGGGGTCGTTCTCATCTTCTTAGCACTCCACTGAAAAGTACAGAAGCTTTACACTGGAGAGAAAGCAGAAGGTAGGAGGTACCTGTTTGCTTAGAGAGCTGGGATGGTGAGAGCCAAGAACTCTGAACACTTGGCTGATGTTTTGAGAGCGGACTATCAGAACTTGAATATCTTGGTTTAGCATCTGTTACTGTGCAGATCACTTTTTTTTATGCATGCATAGCTTTACCTCTAGCAACATTAAGTTTTATCAGGCAATCTTTTAGCTTGTCACCAGCTGTCATGAGATCCTTCTGTAGCTCTTCATAGTTGACCTTTGCTTTTATTAAATTGCTTAAATGGTTCATGTTCATTAGCAGCAAATGTTGCAGTTTCTCATTTGCATTTTCCTCCATGCAGGTTGAAGAGCTTGGGTACCAGTACAGATTTTCTTTGTAGGATCATTCTAGGGACCTTTTTTTCATTGCAGAACTAAAGATTCCCCTTTTTTTCCTGATTTTAAAATGATTATTGTCTGTGAGGGATCTTTGCATTTATCCCATTGCAGATTAGTTCCATTAAGAGCCTTGGTGGAGGGATATTGTCAAAAACAATCAGAAATGTAAAAGTTACCTTCGTCTTAGTGCTTACTGAGCTTGAAAAGCTATTGCCCTGGGGATCTAATCTTCGTAGATCCAGAATTACTTCTTGAATTTCTGCTCTTTTGCAGTCTTTGCAGAACGCTACATCTTCCTCCCCTCTTCAGTGTTCCTGCCTTGTGGGGTCATAAACCTCAGCGGAACTTTGGGTGAGATTTTCCAGTTCATTACTAAATCCTTGCCAATTTATCCTGGAAAACTGTGTTAGCTTTTCTACTGTTGGCTGCAGATTTTATTCTAACAGATGCGTTAAAGAAGCTTAGCAAAGGAAAGGTTTGTAATGACCAAAGAAAGAAGAGTTTTGGCTACTGAGATTGCACTCAATCCCCTTGTCCAGATCAGTAATAAAGACTTTAAAAGAGAACTTCTCTCTTCTATGCTGCAGGGAGAAGTGATATAGTGGCTGAAGGAGAGTTGGTTTCCTGCAGCTTAGTATGAGTCAGTCACTGAATGAAATAAGTGGAGAGATGCTTTAATCCTAGAAACAAGTTATTTAATAATTAAAGACAGGTTAGAATGTTTTGCATGTTTTTCCTGCCATGGAACCCAGGATTCTGGAGGCTAGCACAGGTAGGCTTTGCAGTGCTTACCAAACAGCAGAAAGGTGATACTGACACTGCTGCAGCTATTTGGAAATGCTATTGAAGTTTCCAGGTGTAGGCAATATCAGAACAAAATCATGACCTTAGTTTTACAGTTATGAGACTTCAGTATGGATGGTCTCCCTGCCTGTGGAATGAGATGATCTTTAAGGTCCCTTCCAACCAGATCATTTTATGGTCTACTGATTTGATTTATTCACTGTTAATCAGTAAAGTTTATTTTCAAACAAAAATGTTTTCTGGTCCAGGTTATAATAGAAAACAGCCTGGAGAGTGAGAGTGTTGTACAGTGTTTGCAAGGCTGCAGGAGTAGGATCTGGTGAGAAAGACCTCGCCAAATATTATGACATTTGTGTAACCAATGCTGAAGTAAATCGAGTTGACCTAAAGTGTAAATATGTATTGAGAACCCTTTCCTCATTAAGTGTAGCATGGGTTTGGTTCCCATTGGTTTCAGAGAGTCTTTGTTTCTCTAAGTTTTTCTTCTTTTTCAGATGGAAACACTGACATGAATTTAAGAACTTTGATGCTTTCAGATGTTGAATTTTGGTTTGTCGAATAACATACTGCCAGCACAAGATGAAACGCCTTGAAGACCTTTGGTTCAGCTTTCCTTTCTCCTGAAGCAATGGTTTTCTCCCCAGTGTTGACACTGGCCCACTCTGGGACCTCCAATGCTACTGTTATTTTTTATGAAAATGCCTATACGAATTCTACCCCTCCCCAGTCCCTGCTTCGCAGTGGCACAACACCTCCACTGAGATATGTGCTCACCACTGCGGGAGGTGCTCTTCTGGTGAACACGACAGCTGTCCTGCCATCACAAGAAGTTTTCAGGAGCTTGAATTTGCCCCTCCAGATCATGCTTTCTGCTGCTATGATATTTATCCTGTTGGTTTCTTTCCTTGGCAACTTTGTTGTCTGCCTCATGGTCTACCAGAAGGCAGCGATGAGATCTGCAATTAACATCCTCTTGGCAAGCCTGGCTTTTGCAGACATGCTGCTGGCAATGCTGAACATGCCTTTTGCTCTGGTAACAATCATTACCACTCAGTGGATTTTTGGGGATATATTCTGCAGAGTCTCTGCCATGTTCTTCTGGCTTTTTGTCATAGAAGGGGTTGCCATTCTGCTTATTATTAGTATTGACCGATTCCTTATCATAGTTCAGAGGCAAGATAAGCTTAACCCTTGCCGTGCAAAGATCCTCATTGTGATTTCCTGGGCAGCATCCTTCATCATTTCTTTTCCCTTGTCAGTAGGGAATCCAAACCTGCAGATACCCTCGAGAGCACCTCAGTGTGTTTTTGGCTACTCGTCAAGCCCGGGGTACCAAGCCTACGTGATAGTTATCTTGCTAATTTCTTTCTTCATCCCGTTCCTGGTGATGCTGTATTCTTTCATGGGCATACTAAACACTGTCCGCCACAATGCGGTGCGTATCCATAGCCACCCTGACAGCATATGCCTCAGCCAGGCCAGCAAACTTGGTCTCATGAGCTTACAGAGACCTTTTCAGGTGAATATTGATATGAGCTTTAAAACTCGTGCCTTCACAACCATCCTAATTTTGTTCCTGGTCTTCATAGTCTGTTGGGCACCCTTCACCACTTACAGCCTTATTGCCACATTCAACAGCCACTTCTACTACAAGCACAACTTTTTTGAGATAAGCACTTGGCTCCTTTGGCTCTGCTACCTCAAGTCTGCACTGAACCCGCTGATTTACTACTGGAGGATTAAGAAGTTTCATGATGCATGCTTGGACTTGATGCCCAAATACTGCAAATTCCTGCCACAGCTCCCTGGCCACACGAGGCGGCGCATCCGGCCCAGCGCCATCTATGTGTGTGGGGAGCACCGGTCGGTGGTGTGAGGCTGCCCTTGCTGGACAGGGATTATTACTTTCTGGGGTCATTTGGGTTTAGTCTTTAGGTTAAACTTGGGTTTGTTTAATATGGCTGCTTCCCTGCGGCCATACCTTATAACTTGATTATGTTTTCCAGTACTCTGTGCAATGTTGGGAGGGAAGATAGAGGGAGGGAAAGCAGTTGATTATAGCTGGATTTACTGCCAGAAGGTGATGTAAGCAAAACAACAAATGTTACCTCTAGGATTCCATGGAAATCCATTCTTTTAAAGGAAAACTACATTTATAACATTCTATCAGGTTTATGCTTACTAGGCTTGCAATTGCATCTAATCATAGGGACTTTTTATGCTGCTAAGATACATGATATTGAGTTGGTGTCATTTTTCTGGAAATGCTGCTGCTGTCTGCCAATGCATTGGAGCCAAAAAGTCTCCTTAGATCACTTCTGTTTAATTTTAACACTATTTCAGAAGTTCTCATGGTGACACTAGGAAACTTTTTTATTAATTTCCAGTAATGTTTTTGTGCACTTTACAAAATTTGCTGTGGAATTCGTTTGTTGGAATATTTTGTTCTGTATCGAAGGGATATTATTATCATCATCACTATTTGTTGTATTGGTGGATTTCAATGAAAGCCCCATGTAAGCTCTGAGAGGGTAGTAGCAGAGGCTGGTATAGCTGCACATGCGGACAGAGATCTGCTGGGTTTCTAGAACTGATCAAAGGGAGCATCGCCTGCTCAGTTACCAGGGGAGTTGGAAGATGAGGATGGAGGAATGAGAGGGAAAGCAAGCAAGGAAAGCATGCCTCAAGGTTTAGGCTGATGAGATTTAGAAAAAGAGTTCATGTGAAAATTGTCACATGGGAAAGGGTGGCTGTGGTGACACTTTAGGCTGTTGCAAGCTCTCCAAACTGAGGATACACCTGAAAACCTACCTGAGGTTGTGGGCGTGGGCCTGCGCTATGTTGCTGTAGCACTGTTTGTGCTGGGAGCTGGAGCAAGGGTGAGTTCTCCATGCTGCCCAGGTCAGGCTGTCAGGCCTTTGCTGGGGTGGAGTGAGGAGTAGGATAAAGCAGCGAACAAATGGCATGAGTCATAGTTGAGGCTGGGACTTGGCCTGCATAGTAATGACTGGGAAGAAAATCTCCACCTTGCTTGTTTTCCAGTGTAAGTACTGGAGTGAAACCATAAGCTGATAATAACAAGTAAGACATGACCAGCAGAGCATGTCTGAGATGTGAGCTGAATTCCCCTTTTCCCTCCCATTCTACTTCACATTGCCCCTTTTCCTCTGTAGTGCCTGCAGCCTCCGGGACTTAACTCTTCTGTTCTCCTCTGTTAGGTATCAGCTGCTCTCCTTGAAATGCCAAACAACTGTTCTGATTGCTGGGCTGCCTCAGTACCTGCCTGGAAAGCAGAAAGATATGTACTGAGTGTAGCAATCCAGACTCAAGGTATTTTATTTCTTTTCATCAGCTAAATAGTTAATTGTGAGGTAAGTAAAATTAAGACTTGGGTTTGGGCTTTGCAATGAGATTTCCAGTTGCTCTGATGCTAGGGAGGAGTGCCTGCAGAATTTGTGTGTCCTTGCTTCTTGGGGCTGTCTGTGACCAAGCTAAGGAGAATCAATGTACAGCAAACTTAGCATCCAGGGCTAAGGTTTTAGCTTCTCTTCCTCTCATCTCTTTCATTACCCCAAAGCAGAGAAACCTGTTCATTGTTCTTTTACCTGGGGAACAAATAATAGCAGTGTTACTTGTTTTGTGCTGTCCACACTGTACAGAGCTTTTCTCTCATGAGAGAAGTGCCCTGTTCTGTGTGGATGTCTAGGAAATGGTTGCTTCGTGAGGCCAGCCAAACAGTCACACCCCAGATTTTATTTAGGTCTTCAGTGAAGAACTGATTTAACAGTTATCACTGTTCTTCTCATCGACAGCTATCAGTAAAAGTGTTGGCAATAGTTAAGTTTTAGGAGTAATGAAGAAACCACTTTGAATATAGTAGCTTCTCTCTCTTTTTTAAAGATGCTAACTGGCATTATGGGTTACTTGTAAAGGCACCCAGATAGCAGTGATGTTAGTTATGTCCTTATCAGCTCCAGTGATGATGATCTGGATTATTCTGATCAGAATGAGCAGCAGTAAAGGAGTTCTGCTACAGAGCAATGTTTTAGTGTGTCTTTTCAGTACGGCTTATTTCTCAATTGCATTTACATTGATAGCAGAAGTTTAGGACCTGGTTGGCATGGATTTTCCATTCCAGAGCTGTCACGCCTGATTCCAGAGAGGTCACGCCTTTATCTCTGAAAGCGGCAAAATTGTGCTTACAGCTAATGTAATAGAGAGCATACACTGTCTGAGCTGACAGGAGCAGGCGTTTTTGCTGTCTTCCAGAGCTATCATGTAAGAAGTTTAAATGAATGCTGCAAAACAGTAATTCAGGGAGGAAAGAAAATGAGTAGTAAAGTGAGTGGAGTTACCTTCTGGGGGTGGGGCAAGTATTTTGTGGGGATTTCATAATCTCCAGTAAGTACTGGATGAAGTAGATATTGCAGGTATCAAGGAAAGTTAGTTTGTCATGATAATTGACTGTTTGTTTACCCTGACTGTAGCAGGGTTCCCACTGCACCTGCAGATACTTGGGAAAAGAAACCCAAAGTGTGTGGCCCAGATTCAGAAGTGACTCACCTAGTGCTGCAGCATTCACGTTGCCCAGAGGTTGTAGAGGTGATCAGAGCACACAGTGAACAAAAAGGTGTTCAGAGGAGAAGCAAGGTGGCACAGAAATGTCCTGAGAGTGTGCTGTGTTTGCAGGCCCATTGGGGCCATCGTGTCTGACATGCTGTCTTTACAGCAGTGCCTTGACAATGGCAGCGAAAGGCCCAGAACCACATTGAAGGCCACTGAGCTGCTCAGTCTTTGGGTGATCCTGCAAAGATCAGCATAACCTCGCTGGCATTTGGAGTGGTAAAACACATGTTGGCAGGACCGGGGCTACCAAGGCATTTTAGTGGGCTTGGCCAAGACCAAGGATCCTAAATGTTGACATTGATACTTCTCTGTTCTAATGGGAAGTTCTAATTTCCTCCTTGCCCAGAAATGCTACTTGTTACTCAGCTCTCTTCCCTTCTGAAAATCACATTTTCAGAAACCTTTGGTATGGAGGGTCTGAAATGAATGTATTTTGAATTATGTTGCAATTTAATTCATTCTGTCCAAGCATGCTGCCTACACAGGTCTTATTTGTACAAATCTAATGCTAAAATAATTCCTTTGTACTCAAAAGTTGTGTATTTTGACATTTCTTGTTCCTCTTGTAAAAATATTTATGCGTATAGAAAAGAAAATTGTTTTGCTTCTTACTGCATTCTGTTACTGTGGTTTTCACTTGTGTACTTAATGCTTTCCTATTTTCATGGGCATTTGCATAAACAACTGTAAGATTTCAGTGGTATTTCTGCAGCTGTTGACGATTTTTAATTCTCGGTTATTTCAACAGTGTCCTCCTTGAAAGTGATTTTGATTTGTTTTTGTGTGAAAAATAAAAAGTCAGAGCACAACTTTGTTATGGTTGGAACAGTAGAGGAATCTCTTGGGTCCAGTTTTCTAGGAGCCACTACTTGCTGTGGTGAGCTGCTTTGATGTTCTTTTTGAGGAGCAGTCACTTTACGATGTCGAGAAACCTTGAATTACTGTTTTAAAACAAGTGATTAAGTAGAATGGCATTGTCTCCTCTGTACATATTACACCTGTGAAAATGCCTGAGAAACAACAACAAATAAACATGAACATTCCCCAGCAATGTAGCATGTCTGTAGGATTTCTTTGTGCACTCACAGGTTTCTTGGATTTAGTGCCCAACTTCAAACACTCAACCTGTCTATGAAATAACCAAGCTTGTTTGCCTGCTTTAGATGGGTTTGGGTAAGACAAACAAAATGTTTCTTGTGTAAAGAATTTCTGAGGTGTCAGTATACCTGAAACAAATGCAGTACTATCCAGCGAAAGAGACAGCCTAAAAAGAAAACAACTTTCTTAAACCTACTGCCAATGCTACATTTTAGCTAGGCCTGAGTAATGAAGGCCATGGTGTGCAACACACAAAACAGCAGTGGAGCTGCATGGTCTGATTCGCTTCAGTGCTGGACAGTGACCCTCATGATTCAGGTACTGCATGCTTGTGAGTGATGGATCACTCCTCGTGCTGGTGGAATGAAACATGTTCAGCATCTTGGCTCTTCTGGAGGCATTTTTCAACTTGCTAATGATTTAGCAGAAAGTCTCTAGAAGTAACTTTTTGAGATGATAGAGACACTTTCTAAAGTCTGACTCCACCTACAGTCTCTGTGATTTCTGGTGACAACTGCTCCGGAAAAAGAATTGTGCATTTTAGAACTGTAGACAAGAGGCAGAAAATACCTGCACTTATAGCCATGGTGTGGGTTTTATCCAGCTAAAGTAAATTTGCCTTAGCTTGGTCTAATTTGTCTGAAGGAACTGGACCAGTCTGCTTTTGTGCCAGAGCACCTACACCAAGACGTAGCATTGTTCACCTAGAATGTGTTACTCTCGTACCCTCAATAACTTGGTCTTTGATTTCTTGTGTTCCAGTGTAGAGCAGACTTGAAAGCTGCTACTCGACTAATGAAAAAACTCCTGTTGAAGCAAAGGATCAGCAGAAACTTCATCACCATCATATCACTGTGAATATAAATCTGGGTTCAGCATCTGCTCAGATACACCACAGAGATGGTGCAGAGATGCACCACAGCTTGACCAAGGAAAAACATTTGACCTAACTTTCAGCATCAATGAGTTAGGCGTCTAACCTCAGCTATCCCTCTGTGCTCCCTAGGTACCTCCAAGTAGTGAATCATCCCTTCTAGCCAAGAAACTTCTTTTGAGTCATTCTCCAGAAATGCCCACCTGTTTCCAGTGACTCCCAAGGAGGGTAACTTTGGCTGAGGGGCAAATTCTGCATCTCCAGAGTGTGGTAAGATGGGGCTTGTGCTTTTTCCTTGTATTTTCAGATGTGATTTATTACCATGGTCATGCTTGTTTCAGAAAGAGAAAAGCACAGAACCACACTATGATTATTCCATGATGCTTATACTACAATTTACTAAATCAAATACTGTGTAGGCAGAGAAATGAGGTATCTCACACAGCATTCCCACTGTGTTGTGAATGTGCACTAGTCCTCTCTTCTCAGAGCTATAAAGAGACAGCAAACTGCTTTAGTTCCAATGTTGACTGCTCATGTTGTGTCATCTTGCTTCTTTCCTGCTTCTGGTGAGGTGTGGGCAACAGAATTAATAAGCATCTTGTTCCTCTCCACTAGGACATTACTTAAAGCTCACAAATGACCCCAAGTTTCTGGGTGACAGATTCTGCAGTGGGATTCTCACAGCAGGCCTAGCAAGGCACTCCTCTCACCCTTTGTTCAGGACTCATCACATTTTGCTTTCTTTCAGTAATTTGCTCCATTTATTTTGTGTGTACCTGGCTGTTGAGTTTTGTCTGTTGGCATCATTGCCAACTCAGTTGTTACAAAGAGAAGGCAAAGATTCCAGCCTGGTGGTTGTTCTTAATGTTGCTACTCTCAGATTCTGGATCTAGTATTTGTATTGTGAGTAAACTATAGTTACCATTAGATTGTTCTATACCACACTCTGTTACAATACAGGTATGAGATACTGTTTTATAGAATACAGCACAGAGAAAATTGTCTAAAGGTTCTTCTCTTAGCTCCAAGATGCATCTAGCAGCATTTCTATCCTTCCAAGGATATTTTTAATACCTTCAGCAAATCAGCCTTTCAATGCCACCTACAGAGACTTCTTCTCACAGATTGAGACCTAAATAAAGGAACAACACAGAGACTGTGACGAGCTGTGGTGCATGACTGTTGCAGCAGTCACTGTGATGTACTGTGGGACTGCAGAGCACAGTCCAGGTTACTCTAATCTAGTGCTGTGTTAATAGACCAAAGGAGAACTGTCAAATGCCATAGCATGTGGTGTTATTCCCATCAGGTCTGTGGGCGAGGCAAGATGAGTTTCTAAGAGCTCTTTCCAAGCTCTAACAAGCTGCCACCAGTACCGGTGCTGACTGATGTTCCTGTTGCAGCCTCTCCAAAGGGGTTGTCTGCAAGGGCTGTCCAGGGTGGTGCTGTGGATGAACATCAACTGTGGGAAGGTACAGGTGAACTCATTTGTGCTCAGGTATTGTGGCCCAACTCCCACTAAAGCCACCAGAATTACACAACTGGACCTGTACCCTGCAGCAGGGATGCAGCCAGGAGAGTTCTGCTGAATTCCCGAGCCAGCTGTTACAACTGTATAAAACCCTTGCCAGCACCATACCAGGGTCTGCTGCACATCAGTGGGAGAGGAAAGCAGAAGGACATTGTGTCGAGCAGCAGAGCCAATGAACTGCAAGTGGGCCTGGCAGCTGCAGGAGCTCTGCGTGTCTCTGGGCAGCAGCTCACCCCAAAATCAGCAAGACAGCAAGCAAAGAGCCAAGACTGCCCTCAACTCCCTTTCTGTGCATTCCACTTCCTGGAATAGGACAAGGGGTAGTAGGCACAAACTGGAACACAGGAAGTTCCACCTCAACATGAGGAGGAATTTCTTTACTGTGAGGGTGGCAGAGGCCCAGGCCAGCTGCCCACAGAGTTTGTGAAGTCTCTGCAGATTCCAAACCCCTTTAGATATGTTCCTGTGACCTACTCTAGTTTACCCTGCTTTGGCAGGGGGTTTGGACTTGATGATCTCCAGTGGTCCTTTCCAGCCCCTGCCATTCTGTGGGGTTCCATGTGCTTTTACAAAGCCAGCTGAGACCCCTAATCAGATTGATCTGAAGAAGAAGACCTTTCAGAAGATCTGTCCAAGTTTGCACTTCAGGTAGAGTGCTGCCATGAGAACTCTGGTAGCAGCGGCTCCACAAGGCTGATGTAACCTTAACCCTGTGTAGCTTTGCTTCATGAAGGGTGAAACTGGATGAAGAAAAACATTCCAAACTTCCTGTAGCACCTCACAGAGTTTGTATTTTCTAATCAGAGAAACAGATATGAAAGAAACTTCTTTTTTTTTCCTTCCATATCCAGCAGGTGTGGCATTGTATGATACTCTTCTCAACTGTGACACCATAAAGCAGTTTGCACAGCCACTGGAGACAGTCTTTATGTAGATCTGCCCAACAGTGACTTAAGCACAACGAGATGAGGAGCACTGCTTTGTCAGAAATACTGGGCAGGGCTCCATAGAGATTCTCTGCTCTCTGAAAACTGCAACCTATAAACAGATTTTATTGGGTGTGAAAACCAAAGTGAGCACATTCTGCTCAAAGCAGCTCTCGCTGGTTTGCCTCTGTGCACTTCTGAGCAGAAATTGGCACCATAGATTGTGTCTGGGCAGGTGCTGAGGATGAGCAGGTGGCTGCTTTTTGCCACATTTTAAGCTCTGAATGGCATGGTGGCGACGTATTTGACTATGTCAGTTTCCGTATCTGGAGGTCTCAGAAACCAAAACAGTTACATCAGTGCTTCCTAACTTGTAAGCTGGTTTGGTTTGCCTCTTGATGACTGAACTTTTCTGCTTTACCTGCAACTCTAAATTTAGTTCATTTTAGCATCTCCACCTAGGCTGGACTTCTAAAGGACTGAATACTCTTCTGCTTGAAGCCACAGGCAATGTTTGGTATTTAGCTGGAGTCGTTTGTCTACCTCAGGTTAGAGTGCATCCTCCAGGCAAACACTGGAGTGGTACCAGCACTCCAATCCAATATGAAGCAAGTGAGAGTGCAGAACTTCCCAAGGCAGGAGTGAGAAAAGAAATGCTGCTGTCAGGGAAATACTAAGCAAAACATGCAGGAGGGCTGAGCAACTGATCAAGCGGATGAAGCTTTTTCTTTGTTTAGATCATTACATGTAAGAGATTTTCCACTGCCTTGCTTCCTTATTAGGGAGTTGTCTTCTAATAACACAATAAAATCATACAAATTCTCAGCCTGATATTGATTTTCCTTAACACAATAACTTTCCTTAAAAATAATTGAATGTGGCTGCCATCAGTTTTTAATGATGTCTGTGACTGCAATCTTTTATGATAGCATCCTTGAGGTAGCATTTACTGTTTGGTCTCCTGGCTTGCCAGCGCAGTCTCTGCACACACTGTGTGTCAAAGTGGCAGACAGATGATGCAAATAGTGCCCAAACTGTGAGGCTACAAGATTAGCTAACCTCTGGTCTTGATATTTTTACCTTCCCCATGTCACACTTTTTCAAGAGGTCACCTTCCATGTTAGATGTGGCAGTGACAGGGTGACACCATCACTGACACAGAGGTGGTAAAAAGATCTGCGTATTTTATCTGCCTGTGTGGTTTTTCTCTTGAGGTCCGTCTGTTACCACTGGCTCAGAAATCTGATTTAGATGCACCACAATGCCCTTCCATTCAAGCAAGTGCATAAATGCAGTGCTGAATCACAGTCTGAGATCTAAGTGGGTGGAAAATGCATTTCATTACACTACAGCTTGATTTCTTCAATTTCCTTTCCCTTGCTTCTGGGAAGCTCGATTGCTTTGCTGTTCTGGCAGTGGGATTAGACGTAAGCCTTAAAAGCCTTCTTTCCTTGAAAGGACCACCGAGGGTTGCTTGGCTTTCCCTCTGGTCTCCACTGGCTTCAGACACAACCATTCACCTCCAGCTTGCTTCAGCTGAGTGCAAAGTCTGGCAGAAGTGAGTTCCATATCACTGTTTCCCTGGCTTTCATGTCTCACCAGCGCTGGTTTCTCTGCCCACGCTTCTCCCACAGGTTGTCTGCATCACCTCTCCCAACACCTCTCGTGTCTACTCTGCCTACTCTTGCTGGCTGTTAGAGAAGCAGGATACAGTGCCTGTGGCAAGAAGCCACCCAGCTAGTTGTGTGGATTTCCTCTGGACTGTTCTGAGTCAGAGGCATGTGCCCATGGGCTCCTTCACTTCACCTACAATCCAGCCTTCACTACTGTTCCTCACCTTCCTGCAACATGAGCACAGGTGAAATGACAGGTGCTGTGCAGTGAGTCCGGAGGTAACATGTGAATCACTTTCTGTTACGTGTCTAATTGTGGCTGCTTCATCCCCATCCAAGCAACAAATCATTTACATCTCAGGTTGGGAGGTAGAGCAGAGCTGTAGTCAGAGGGATATTTTTCTGGGACAGTTTCAACAGAACTGGACAGTGTCTGCTTTGCAGACGAGTCTCTATAAAGCCCTGGGTGTTTCCTTTTTGGAAGTGCCTTGTGATGTTCAACTCAGAACCAGCTTGACCCAGAAATGTCAGCATGGTGGAGATCCCTTCGAGTGTGGCTTTTAGCAGTCCAGAGTGGCTCAGAAGGCTTTAACAACAGTGCCAAAAGTCCTGTGGAGAAAATTAATCTCTAGCAGAGCCAAGTTACTGAAGAAAATAAACTAGGGGCTTCAGTGAAGTGCCTTCAGCAATCACAACTAACCTGCCTGCCTCCCTCTCTCCTGCCTTCCTGGTTGTGCGCTTAGCCTAAAATCACGTCTGATGTCTGGAACCCTGTGCCCGCATCACATCTCTTGTGTGGTTTAGCAGATAGCAGAAGTTCAGATCAGGAATATTTTTGTTTTGAGATAGTGATACAGAAAGGCTACAAAATTGGTTAGACAGCTTTTATGATTTTAATTTGGTACAGCTAAAGTGAAAAGAAGAAATCTAGGTGCCACTTGACATTGCTAGTCTTAGGGAGGAAGGTTGAGTGAGTCAGGGGATATGTGGCAGGACAAGAGGTGGTTGTACCAGCAAGAATACACCTGGCCTTCCGTTGTGCCTCCAAGCTTCTGTTTCACAGAAAGTTCTGATTGCTTTGAGTAAGTAGAGCTATGAGCTACAGAGATACAAAAAGACATCGGAGGGAAATAATTCAGTGGGCAGGGAGAGCGGCCTGCTCTCCTCTGCTTTGTTCCATCTGCTGTTCTCCACTGAGAAGTGGAACGGCAGCCGCTGGGGAGTCCTGCTTTGCTGGCAAGCCACACCGTTTGTTTGATTTGCTTTCACACAGCTCGGGCTGAAACCTGTGTTCCAGCAGAGCTGGGTTTATTATTTCAAGGCTTTTTCAGCCTTCACAGCCATTTGTTTTCTCCTAAGGCTTTAGTTTTCAAAATAAGCTATCACCTCATAGTGTAAATGTAAAGATTATCCAAATTTAGATAACTTTAAGCTGCAGCGGGGGAGGAGAATGAAACAGCAGTTATCAATCTGTGCTGGGTTTGGGAGCTTGGAGTGACAGAAATAATGAGGGTGTTCAAAACAGTCAGCAAGG
Organism: Tricholaema leucomelas; assembly: GCA_013400475.1. Taxonomy (NCBI): domain Eukaryota; kingdom Metazoa; phylum Chordata; class Aves; order Piciformes; family Lybiidae; genus Tricholaema lacrymosa; species Tricholaema leucomelas. The sequence goes on along the minus strand of WAAF01009268.1, from coordinate 162,394 downwards.
GGCTGTATTGAGAAGAAACCTTTGATGGCTATGGATGTGCTGTCCATGTACTATTGTGTGTGATTCATCCAGATGCACCACTTGAGGCATTTTGTTTATTATATTTGTTACAGTTTGCAACTGTTCTTTGTGTCAGAGAAATCCAGATATTTATTTCCCCTGAGGCCCTCATTTCTGAGGACTTCTAATACTGTGAAGTAAACCAGGCTAATCTGATCTTAATTTAGAGTTTCTCTGCTTGTCATTACAGTGTCATAGCTACAGCACAGCCCCAACACATGTGCCGAGCAAAGACACGTTAAAGACAGCTTTTCTCTCCAGAGAACATCTCATCTCCCGCAGTCCTGCTCTTCTGAACTGAAATCAGAACAGGAGCAAATATTAGCCTAAATTTCGCTTGTAAAATATGAAAGATACACAAACTGTTTCAGGCTTTTCCTCAGAAAGTGCAAGCAGGTGTGTTTTGGAACAGATAGCAGTATACTCTGAAAGGAATCAAGAGCAAGGGGTCAGAAATGTTTTTATTTTCAGGTTTGAGACAGAAGGAGTAAAAATTCTTGATCTGTGAATTCTGAAGTTCTGCAATGTTTTACAGTGATCTCAGAAGTATGGGTATGGGTATCTAAGAAGTATGGTATGACAAATTTCACAGTTAGGATGAATAAAGTGAGATGGCTCTTGTGTTAAGCCCTTAAAAAAAAAAAGCCCTTAAACAAAAAAAGCGGAGAACAGAGAGTGGCTGCAGGCAGTAACATCCCTTGGCTTGTAACACCTGCAGGGAAGCCTTGTGTTGCATGGGGGCTTTGTGTGAGCTTACTCTTCTCAGAAACAGTCTCGCTGGCTGAAAGTGGGGATGCTGATCTGGGACTTGAAGAATTACAGGCACCTGATTTGAGGTGTCCACTCAAAGTGGCCAAGGTCTCCTCATGAAGGGCAGGGAGTGCTGAATTTTGTTGTCTCTGAGCCAAGGACAAAATAATTTGTCTCCTTTTGACTGGGTGGTGGAGGTGAAGATTTTTGGTAAGAAGGAAGTTGCTTTTCTTAAGGATGCCAGGTGATATGGCCAGAACTCAGATAATAGCCTGTACCTAAAACTAGCCCTGAGATGTCTAAATTAGCAGCTTAGTCACACAGCCTTCCAGTGTCATCGGTGCAGAGGCACAGCAAGTGGCATAAATCTTCATGTGAGCATGACCTGAGAATAGTTGGGAGCAATCCAAATCTGACCCCATTTGAACTTGGCAGAAGACCACTAGGAATTTAACACCACCAAGAAGTGGTGGCATGTACTGGGAACAAGGCAAGAGCACACTCAGAGTACCCCCACACCTGCCATTTTGCTGTCTGAAGTAGGTACTACTGCTGCGATGCAGCCTCAGCTCTTACAGGTGTCAAACCACAGCAGAGTTTCTCCAGGCCTGTTTCCTTTACTGAGATTTGTGAGCAATCACTGACAGTTGGTTGAAACTGAGACTATGAATTTTCTGAAGTTTTTTGCAATATAAAATAACCTTTTCCTTTGTATTTTATGTAGATATATCCACATATCTTCTGGCAGCTAAGCACAACTTCTCTTAGGAAAATGTTTTTTCACATGGAACCAAGACCTGTCTGGTTTTGTGCCCCAGAAACATGCCCTGTTCTTCTTGCTAGATGGAGGGCTGTAGCTTTTTTGATTCCCAGTTGCTGGTGAAGTTGAGATGACTGCCACAGCAATCTACCAATGCTTTGCATCCATGTTCTCAAGAAATAAAGAAATCTGCTCAGGCCTGTAATGCCCTCTGGTAAGAAAACAATGAGAAAAAGGAATGTATGAAAATACCATGAAGTTGTAAAGATTTAGATGCAGATGTTTAGATGATGAAGATTTTATGAAATGCAGTTGTACTGAATGAATTTATTCATCACTTCTGCCTGGCTGATGCATCTTTAATCCTGCCAGTAAGCTGCTGTATCTAATCTGTTTTCATTAGGGAAAGTAAGGACTGCCATTTATTTCGCTTTTCATTTGTTCAGTCGTCGTCCCAAAGTCCCAGTGCATGTAGCACTCACCAGTCCTTGTACCAGAAGCAAAGGAGCTAAGATCTTGAAAGATGCTTTCCAGCTGTACAAATGAGGACAGTTTAACCTCCTTAAGTCTTTACGTGGCTTTGCCATTTACTTCCCAGAAAGCTATGTTCCCTTTGTCCTCTTTAAACATCTCTCCTTAATGTCAGGTCAGACTTCTCTGAGAACCATTCCCAAAACCAGATGTATGATTTAGCCAACAAATATGACTTACAACATTGTATTTATTAAATAAACTAGTCACCTTGCCTCTTATCGACTATAAAATAAGCACAATGTATGAAAATTACTGCCCTTGGTTTTGACTCTGCTTTACAAATCACTTGCTCAAATATGAGAACTGTTAAGTGTGAGAGCCCATTATTGGTGTTAACACTGAAAGAATCAGGTTCAAACTGAAAAAACAAGTATCAAGGGGTGAATTCTGTGCTCTCCAAACATGAGATTGCAGCATTATTAACTTGAAAGATAACTCTCACAATCCCTTTAGAAGATATTCCCTACCTGAGCTGCCTGAAAACTGTTAGAACTGTCTCCAAATTCAGATAAAATGTTTGACAGCAAAGGGGAATTGGTGAATTTGAGGCCATCTGAGACAAATGCACTCACCTCCATGAAACATTATCTACAGAAAGTGATAACCTTGAAAGGTTAACCATTGCACAGGACCTGTTGTACAGGAGCTTACATCTTCTGCTAAGATCTGAGGCCCGCACAAGAAACCCAAACACCCAGCTCATGTTGCTGGAAAGCAGTTGGGCTTTTTCCTTGCTTTTCATGGTGTCATTTACCAGAGCATAATGGAACTAGAGGGAATTGTCAGAGCAGTGAATGGAATCCAGTGCTGAAACCCACGCAGCAATAATGGAGAACATTCCTCAGTGCAAGTTTTTGCCATGCTGTCTGCCCCATAGAGCAAAAAGCTGGGATTTAATCCCTAGTGCCAGGCTGTTTTGGAGTCCCAGGTATTGGAGTACTCCTTGGCACACTCTTTGACGGACCACATTCTCTTCTTCCAACATGGTACCTCTAGGTGTGTGAAAGAAAGAATGAAGAACAAATACTTGAAATGTATAATATAAAAAATGTTATGCAGTTGAGTAGCACTTCATATCCTGTGCTCCTTCAAATACCTACCAGGGAAATGGGAAAGCTGCAAAAGCAGAAACATTTGGCATTCAGGTCTCCCTCATCCTTGGAATGCTGTGAGAGTTGCAGTAGAAGGATATGAACATTTCACTACAAAAAATGCAGAAGCTGTGTGATTTACATTCCAAGGATGTTTTCATTATACATTTCTGTCAGGCTGCTTCCCAGTCTTCAGTTCACTTTAGACCAGAAAGATTTCATCTTCCCTGTTGACACAGAAAGGCAGCCAGCCTGTCCACGAGCGTGCTGGTGAATCTCCAGGGAAGGAAAAAGGCAATTACCTGAGTAATAGCATTTGACATTTTTGCGGTGGAGATAAAGGCTTCTAGTGCCACAGACTGCAGCATACTTGCGTAACGGTGGAGCGCAAGTCATGCCAGCAATGAAAAAGACAGCTGGGCTATGTGCTGTGCCTCGGTTGCTATAGCAATGTGTGACACTGCTCTTAGTTACTTCAGCAAGCACTGCATGCTATGCCCCTGGATGATCTGTCAGTTCAGGAAGACTGAGAGCAAGGAGTCTGCCCAGATCTGGAGACAGAATTCATTAGTTTTGAGGATTAGACACAATACCTAGCACAGATACAAGTAATCAGCACAGAAGTGTGCAGAAGAATCCCAGAATGCTTCTAACGAGGCCACTCAACCTGGATGTTGCATTATTCTTCAGTTCTCCAAAGACAGCCAGTTGCAAGGCTAGTGGGTGACCCTGATGGAGCTGCCCTTCTAATCATAACTGTTCATATTTAAGCCCGGACTAAATCATCTCAGAAGCTTCTGTGACTTTTGGGGGAGTCACATTGATACTCACAAGGCTGCAAAGAAATATAAGTACCTAAAGATTGGTCTTTGCTACTGACTCAAGTCTTTGGACCAGTTTTACTCTGAGAAGTGTAACTTCAAGACAACTTGCACAGGAGTAGCTCTTCAAAGGCAGGTGTTGGCTATTCCTTTTTCTCTTTTCACTGTCAACTAAATCGTCAGCATGTCTCTCTTGCTCTGGGAGGGCTGAGAAGGAAGGGGCAGCACTGCTCTCCTGCCCAGCTTTTGGTGCAGATGTCTTTCTCAACACCCAAGTCTTTGGCTGACGGAATGAGGTTGTCAAGTATTTTACAAAAGGTAAAGCATGTTTCAGTTTCTGTGCTGTAGGGAAGCATCCCCCTCAACCTGAATCGAACTGCTGGAGACTTTGAAAGCAGAATGCTAACACAGGTGCAGTGGTATAAAAAAAATCTTTTACTTCCTGCAGGTGTTTTAAACTTTTTTTTTTTTTTTTTTTTTAATCTTATGACTGAGGTCTTAAAATTTTTGGAGTCTCTGCCATTGACCATACTTTTTGCATTTATGTTTTTTTAAGTTTCATGACAAGTTAAGGGAAGATTGGTGAGGGAAAAGGGATTTTTAAATCTCTGCTGTCAGAGTGGCTGCAGTTCCCTCCTTCCCGAAAAAAGCTTTTGTTGCCTATTACTATTTTCCTATGTATACATAAGGGTGCCTGGAGTCCTAATAAACCTCTTGAGCATTCTGTGCTGATAATACTCGCACTGTAACTCTGAATTATTTATCTCTGCATATAGGTGAGAATCTGTGAATTCACAAATGACAATTAGCAAACAGATCTGTTGTGTTCTTGAGAAGAGTGTGCTCACTAGGAAAATCACAACTTTGGAAAAACTTTGATTGGTTTGTGTTTCTCCACAGATTTTGTCCTCCTGGCAGAAGGTTTTGGGAGCAGAGATTTCAGATAGGGCTTCCATTGCTTCCCAAGGGTGGTTACCTCTGGGTGTGGAGTCACCTGCACCTCTCCCTTCAGTGTTCCATATTCTCACCTGACCAAGCACCTGTCTTCCAAAGTGGTCTGTGTGCAGTCTTAGATCTCTTTTTATCTTTAATCTGCTTTTCCTCCCAGCATTTGCTTTCCGAAGCTGCACAGTTTGAACAGATGTTGTGGGTTTTCTCCTCTAAGCACAACTGCCATGGCCTGCACACCTGCAGCCCTGCAGGCTGTCCCCAGAGTCTGCCCTTGCCTGGCAATCAACAGTACGACGTGGCCCGAGGGAGAACACTTGCCCATAAAGAAACCTCATTTACTTTCCAGAAAGGTGCAATAAATGTTAAGCCTGTAACCAAGATGCACTTGGAGTGCTGCTCAGAGAACGCTTTGGTGAACAGCTTTCTGCTTCATTAACAAAGATTTCCTGCCTGCCTTGTGCTGGTGTTACAACAGCCAGGCCTTGAAATGATCCTGGTGACTGCAACCTTAGACTGCCAGCAAGAACTTGGTGTAAATTGCTGTATATTTTAGACTTGTTCTAATGCAGTTTTGTTCCCCAAACCATAAAAAATAGCTGAAACGTGGCACAGTAGAACTCCTTAATCAGACAGAGCTATGAGGCGTGTAGTCACAACACTGAGCTCTAAAACCAATGCACCTCTTACAAGCCATCTCCTGATGTGGGATTTCTGCTGGAAAAAGAATTCCATTTTGGCAGCTGAGTGCTCCACAGGTGTGAAATCAGACAGCCCTGAGGTTCGTTGCCACCTGCTCTGAAGTGGGGCTGTAAATGGCTTGGAGAACATGTCAAGAAATTGTAGGAGCAAGAAGGGATGGGCAGTTATGGGAAGAGATAGGAACAGCTGGGAGCAATTAAGCTGAAGTGGAGGGTATAGGAGAAGGGACAGAGAACTGTCATGGGTGATCAGAGCTGTCAAAGCTCTAAACTGAACATATTTAGTTGAAAATATTTACTACAGTCTGCTGGTTTTGGTATAACAAAGCTGGATTAGTCTTTGATTTATCTGAATATCTAAGGAAGCCCACAGGATTTGGAAGGGTGTGCATTTGTTCAGGTGAGCTGAATAAGGTACAGAGTGGGTTGTTTGAAAAGAGACTTGATATTCTACCTAGGCCTTTCCTTGGAAAAGAGATGACAGCAAAAGCTTTATTTTGTTGCCCTAAGTAATAGTGCAGGAATTGATATTCACAGAATTAACCAGGTTGGAAAAGACCTTTGAGATCATCTATCACCTAACCCTTCCAACTAACCAACCCATGGCACTAAGCGGATGATGATCCAGCCGCCTCTTAAACACCTCCAGGGATGGTGACTGCACCACCCCCCTGGGCAGCCCATTCAGATGCCAATCACTCTTGCTATGACGAACTTCTTCCTAACATCCAGCCTGAATCTTCCCTGACACAGCTTGAGGCTGTGTCCCCTTGTTCTGTTGCTGGGTGCCTGGCAGAGACCAACCCCACCTGGCTACAACCTCCCTTCAGGTAGTTGTAGACAGCAATGAGGTCTGCCCTGAGCCTCCTCTTCTGCAAGCTGCGCACCCCCATCTCCCTCAGCCTCTCCTCACAGGGCTGTGCTCCAGGCCCCTCACCAGCCTTGGTGCCCTTCTCTAGGCACGTTCCAGCACCTCAGTTATCGGACTCCAGGACTGGAATCTAGTTAAGGTGCTGGGAAAATACTTACTGCTAGGTTTTAATGTTTACATTGTTTTTTCAAATTGCTAATATTACTCCAGAATTTGCATTGCAGAAACTCAGATTCAAAGCCTGGTAGGAGCTGGAAGGGACTTCTGTAGACTATCTGGTCCAACACCCCTGCTAAAGTGAGATCACCAGGAATGTGTCCAGGTGGGTGATAAAAATGTGATCTTGCCCTTAACTACTTTTTCTCATGGGTATTTAGGTGTTTGGGAGAGAAGAATTGTGAAGGTGGGAACTGGGCTTCTTCCAGCTTTCCTGAAAGAGTCCCTAGCTGGCACCCACTTTAGCACCCGGATGCTTGTTCACAGAGCACGGAGAGGACGGTTACTGAGATCATCTATTTATGGCATTTAGAATGTCAAGCATATTTTATTCTCTGCATTCTACATATTTAAGAGAAATTTAAGTGAACAAAGCTTGTGAAAAAAACCTCAAACTATGTTTCTGTGTTGGTGGAATAGCTCTCGAGGAGACAGAATGTTCCCAGAAAATGCTTACAACAAACATGCCAACAGACCTCTAAATTAGAACCATGGCAAGGGTTCAAGTACTTTATTTTCTTTCTGAGACAGGCAGCTTAACTGTTTGCTTCAAAAGATGCAGATCAAATGAATCCCTAAAGTTGCATTGCCATGGTGAATCCCTGTCCAGAAGGTTACTCTGACTGCACTGAGGTGCAGCAAGGTCCCGTTCAGGGTTAGCTTTCCTCTGTGGAGAGCAAAGACAGGCCTGACCCTTGTGCATCAGTAGATGTAAACCAGAAACCTTTAAACATGGAAAAAAACAATGCCCAAATCAATAGCCACCAAATGGCATGTCTTCAGCTTTATCAATGATTTTAAGGAGGTTTTTGTGATCAAAGAGTGTTAGGATGGATGTAGAAGTTGTTGGCCCAGTCAGCCTTGCAGCAGCAGTGGCTCCATGCTGTGCATGCAGTATTGCAGAGGCAGGGCTGCAGGTTCTGCTCAGTGCAGAAGCCGAGTCCTGCTAAGGCCTGCCTCTGAAAAGCCTTTTGGGCCTTGGGGGGCTGCCAAACACAGAGAATGAAAATAGCCATGACTGATCCTGGTTAATTTGAGCTGGACTTTTCAGACCTTGTCTCTGAGCTGGGTGAGGCTGCACCGAAATTAGAGCTGCCTCCGCCGTGCCCTTCTCTCCTCACCTAAAACAGACTGCAAGCAGAGCTGCGTTGAACTTGCCCCCAGACGCAATGCCCTGCTCTACACCCATCCTGTGAAATGGAGGGACTGACTGGGTGCCAAAACTGGAGATCAGCTCAGCGGGCTGCACTGTGATGTTCAGGTGTATGGGTACAGCAGGGCCACTTGGCTGCAGGGTTTGTCATCTCCTGAAGTACTCTGGCATCTGGGCAGTGCTGGAAGAACTCGAACTTTAGCCTTAAGCACTGACTGAGGCAATAGGGCATCTACTTCACTCTTCAGAAGATAGCTCCAGATGGCAGCCTCCTTTCCAGGCCCTGGGATAACCAAGTACAGTCAAGATATGTTCAGGGTATTAGAGACATAGCTGTATCTTAGGCTGATTGAGCCTGGCCCTGACAAAAGCAGGATGATTCCTGTGCCACTGGGCAGTAGCACCAAGGGAGAGGCTAGATACGTGTTAAGATAAAGCAGCACAACACTAAAGAAAAGCAATGGCTTGAAAAGAAATCTTCAACTTCCATCCACTGAAGTTTCTTAAGAAGATTGAATTGCAATGGAGTCTGACTCTGGCTGATGGTAAGTGCTGAGTGATCTCTCCTTGTCCTTATCTTGACCTACGAGCCTTAGCTTCTATGTTCTCTCTCCTGTCAGGCTGAGGAGGGGAGTGATAGAGTGGCTTGGGTGGGCACCTTGCATCCAGCCAGTGTCATCCCACATGAGAGTGACTGGGTTTATGTTTGGGCTTTGGTAGCTGGGCATAGAGACCGGAAAATAGGAATCTAGTCTCTAACATATCTTTTAATTCAAACTATTTTTAGAATCACTTTTTTTTCTTATTCTAAAGTAAAAATGTGTAGTTTCAGTTTTGACTGCAGTGTACTTACAGCAGGAGAAATTAATAATTCAGTTGCTATTCCTAAAAATATGATCAATTGTTGAGTCAGAGAAGAATTTCATTTTCTCAGATGTTAAGCCTGGCAGATTTTTATTAACATGATTAATGTGTCTGACCCTGTGACTCTGTCGTATCTTAGGACTCTGCCTGGTAATTCTCACATCAGTTTGTAATTAAGCCAGCAGATTGTTCAGACAAGGAGAATAAAGGTCCTAGCCCAAGTCCCTGCATTTTGCTGAATGTTATTTCTCAGGTCAGCATCTGGTGATTAAAAATATGAGGCAATTAACATTTATCTGGCCTGGGCTCTGATACATCAGTGCACATTCTTAGTGCCTCATAGATAACGGGAACCACTGCTGCCCTGAAGGCAATGGAACATTTCTATTTATGGGAATCCAAGTCTCACCGAGAGCCTGCATCAGCCACGTGGAATGTGAAAATAGAAAAGGAAGCAGTTGGGGTAAAATGAAAAGACATAAACTAATCCAAATCGAGGCTGCAGCATGGACTGCCATAGAAGAAGAAATTGACAACCAAAATCCAACACCAGGTAGAGCAGATAAATGTTTTATTGACTGGGAGCTGGACACTCTGTGCTGGTTAGTCAGCTGTTGCCCGTAGTGATTTGATGCCACTGCAGCTCAGCTCTGGCTTAGCTATACTTATACATTGCTTTTGCTTTTTGCCTTTTTTCCGCTTTTTTAGCTGAAGTAATGGCTGTGTGTGGTAATTCACCAATTCTGTCATTCTGTGAGGATTCTGTCTTCAGGATGGATAAAGCCCACTCAAGTCAGCCAAATATGGCACTTAAGGCCAGACTCCAAAGGAAAACATACAGCTTAAATAGGTAAGATGAGGACCAAGCCAGTGTGGAGTGGTGCAGGACCTGCCGTTTTCCACTGTATCTCTCACAGGAACATGAATCAGGCTGTTGTAGCATTCAGTGTGGAAGAAGGAAGAAGATAAATGCTTGTAACTCAGCTCTAGATGACCTTTAATGATGGACAATGAAGTGCTGAAGCACAGCAAGCTCTCAAAGCCAGGACTGCCTAGCCTGCAATAACACTGCCAGCTCTTGACACACTATGAGCATGTGGCACACAGACCAATGAATCCGGTATTGATTCTGAAGAGCTTATAACCTTCTACAGACAATTAGCATTTGCAAGAAAAGAGGGTAGACAGGGAGCTAAAACCTAGCAGACTGGAGAGACATGGATTTTGAGGAGAAGAAAAGTATGAGCATGAGCTGACTTGTGTCTCCTAACAAAAACACCTATTTTATGTGTCTATTTGAAGGTCTAGAGAAGATAGCAGAGACAGCAGCACTGTACAGTCTTGGACAATCCTTAGCTCTCACAGTAGCTCAAAAGATGGGATTAGTTATGTTCTGAAGCAGTTATGCCTAAAAAATTAAGTACAGCTGACCAATTTTGGGAGCAGACCTGCCGTTCAATTTTAGGCTGACTGCAGACTATGTCTCTGAGGACCAATGTCAGCAAGGAGAGAAAATTTTTTTCCCTTCACTATTTGCCTTTGGAATGGGCCTGACTCAGAGGTCCTCTGTACAAAAGCATCCCTTCCTCCCACTCTCTGCCTGCCTTTGTCAGCAGCTGCTTTTCCTGGAGCATGGAGGAAGCCGGTGTTTACAAGTTCTTCCCATCGGTGTTAGGATCCAATAAAGACACGCAGGTGCCCTGTTTCTGATGCCACAATCTGTTTCTTTTCTGTGAAGCACTGCTAAGGCCTTCCTCCTAGCCATATGCCATAGAGACTTCATACAGCCCTCCCTGGATCTTGGGAGATGAAACATCCATGTTTGATCTTCTAACAGCAGAGTGCAGTGTCTTACAAGGAGAAACATGCTCTGGTGGTATTGGAAATATCTGATACTTTTCTGTGTTACTTTCCTAGGCATGGGGCTTTGGAAATTTTCTGTGTAAGCAGTTGAGAACTATGATAGAATGATCCTGCTGCTGGAACGACTAAATAACTCTTGCACCTTTGACATGGTTTTGTTGCTGCAAAGCAACAAGGCACTTTGCTGCAAAGCAGGAATAATGCAGCTGTGCAGCTCTGCACAGAGCTATGTAGCAGAGCCACACTTGTGACAGAGGACATCCTCCTGCTGTGTGCGGAACCCCTGCCCCACCAGCGATGCCAAGCATTTCCTGCAGCGAAAGCACTCCCGATGCCACTGACGCTCTTCAAAGGAGATAAACTTGGGACCGCCAAGAGCTGGAAGAGATGGTGAGAAAGAAGAGGTGACCCCAGTGTTATTGGACATGGTTCAGAGGCACAGAGTCAGCAGACTTGTGATCACTGTGTCCTAGCAAGATATGTAATGTGTGATGCAGAGTGTCTCTCTTCTTGTTAACTCCTTCAGACTTTCATTCTGATGGGACTACTTTTATTGGTGCTTTGTAGAGTAAAGGTCTGCTTTGAGAGGACAGGGACGGTTCAGCAGTGCCTAGCCCCCTTTAGAAGGTGAGACTCACCTGTAATAGGTTTCTTGCAAGCAGCACACTTCTTAGCATACAATTTGCTGAAGCAGTCCACACAGTATGGAGAGTCATCTTTGGAAATAAACCTTTGTTCACACAGCTGGGTTTGGCACCCAGCACACACAAAGCATTCTTTATGCCAAGGCTGGTCATGGTAGCTCACTCCCCCAGAAGTTATCACCTGATGTATTGACAAACAAGGACAGAGCAAAGAAAGAAAGGTGTGAAGGATTATCCTGTCCTTCCACTTGTTGTCTCTCTTCCCTTGTGCACAAGAGAGTGTGATCACATCAACTGTTTTTCATCTGGAATATCAACTTGACTGACTGCAGTTAAGATGAACATACCACATGTGAGTATTTTGATAGACTTACAGAATGGGTTGAGTTGGAAGGGACCTTCAATATCATCCAGTCCCAACTCCCTGCCATGGGCAAGGACAGCTTTCACTAGACCAGGTTGCTTAAAGCCTCATCCATCCTGACCAAGGGAGGGGTCATCCACAACCTCCCTGGGCAACCTGTTCCAGAGTCTCACCACCCTCACTATCAAGAATTTCCTTCTAATATCTAGTATATATATAAAATATATATTGCAAAGGAGGTGTTTTTATCAAGGCAAAATTGGGGATTATCAGGACCCAAGGGTTTTATGTAACCATCAGTGAAAATTTCAGTTTTTGCTAAACCTACCATCAAAAGTAAGAGAACCCTAAAGTGTTTATTATGGTTACTAAGTTTATTTTTAATATAATCATGTTTAAATTAATATTAGCTAGAAGGGCCAGCAGACCCTTTTGAATTTGCTTTCAGTGACTCATGTCAAAAGCAAGACTGCTGTTAGCTCACCAAAGGTTTTATATGACCTAGCCTCTTCCCCAGGAGCAATATTGCATCCTTTGGGATGTTTAATTACCTTTCTGCAGGAGTAGCAATGGTGAGCAAATTGCTTCTCAAAGCAGGGCAGGCAGTAATTTTCCTTGTCTTTGGTGATCAGAGGCTTTGTCCCCAGTGGCTGTCGGCAGTGCTGGCAAATGAAGCAGGATTCGTGCCAGGAGCTTCCCTGAAAGTCCATTTTGCGGGACCCTGCAAAAGTCCAAAGTAAGCAATGCTTCCAGATACATCCTTGCAACAGAGCCTTCAAACCTTGGCACTACTCTTGTTTTGTATCTCCTGCCTCAGCACTGGAATACCCAGAGAAGCACTTATCCTCAGTGTAGTGGAGTTTCTGAGTATGCACTTGAGATGTCAAGAGCAGCTTCAGCACCCCACGGTCACCTGCAAAGCGATGTTCTGAATTGCCTGAGCTGCAAGCTTTGGAGTCTGCCCTTGTATGACTGCTTTAGGGTTACTTCCCTGGGTTCCTCTTAGGCCCCCCAGCTCAGTGACAATGGTCAGGTACATGGCACTTCCAGAAGTCAAAATTTGTTACACATTGAGTACATCTATTACTGTCCCGTCTTTTGTCTGCCTTAAACCATTTCCTTCACTTCCACCTGCATTATTTCCAGCTGAAGCTGGTAAGATTTAAGAAGTCATCATTGTCCTGTGACAAATTGCAAGGCCCTGCCTCATCTTGCAGCTCAGCATTTCTCTTTGAGAGCAGCACAGAGGAGAAGTAACCCCCTAAACGCTGTTCTGAAAGGCAACCTTGCAACTTGGTTACAATTAAAAATGCAGTTCCCTTTTCCACTGAAGGGTCCTTTCTGTCTTACCAGGCATGATGGTCTTCTGGCAGTGGAAACACCTGGATGAATACTCATCAGAGTAGCACTCAGTACACAGCAAGACCTCATCCTTGGCAGCAAATGGTTTCTCCACCAGTGACTGACAGCATTTGGCACACTTGAAGCATCTCTCATGCCAATGGCGACCTTTGTAGGACAGATCCTTGGAGAAAGTAGTTCCGTGTGAATGGGGACGTTTCTTTACAGTGTTTTTAACCCTCAGTCTTCCCAGAAATGCAGTGAAATATGAAGAGCATTGAAATAGTGGCTGGAAGAGATGACATGCATCCAGCTGAGGTGTGCTCAGCAGTGACAGAGGTACTCAGTGCCACTATTTTGTAGGTGTCTTGCAGCGGGGATTAGGAGCAGCTTTGGCCCAGGCAGTTGTCCTTCCTTATGTTATATCAGAGATGTTTTATTGCAAGAATCATTTTATATTTCACAGTTGGCCTTCATCTATAAACAGGCCGTCAACACGAACACTGCACAGGCCACCTGACAGAAGTGCCTTCTCTGCTCACTTTGAAGTGAACCTCACAGATTTTTAACATTGCTACTTTTTCTTCCATCTGAAACTACAGAACCCTACAGAAAGACCATATTATTGTAGAAAGCAAGCAATTAAAATCTTGTTGAGAGAAAAGTATTCTTAGGAAGATTATTTTAAAACTAGCTTTTGTTTACACCTAATATAACTCCTCCTAAAAACATGTCAGAAAAATGTTTGTTTAAAGCACATGGCTTAGAGGATGAGAAGGCCAAGAGTTTGTGTACGAGACCTCAACCAGGAATTAAAAAATGAGCAAACTGCAGGTTTCATTTTCCCAAGGTTAAAAAAAAAAAGGGAAAAAGCCAGGCTCAGCATCACCACCACTAGCACGTGTCTGTGAGAGGAGCAAGGGAAGCACAGAACTGAGCTGAAATTCAAATGTACTTAGCTTCCAAGAGACAGGGGGAGTATACAGATTAGAGACATGGCTTCTTCTCAGCTTGGCATCTGCATCTCAATATCTATGGTAAAAGGAACTGATGCAGTACTCAGGAGGTTTTTTTTATGGAGATCTCTCAGAAATTGCACCAGCACCCCACTGCCCCTCAAGCACTGTGCAGTCTGCAGTCAGCAAGTGGCTGGAGAGAAGAACTTAGTCTAGCTGCGGTACACCCCCAGCCCTGATATGTGTTTGAGCTATGTGTGTGCGTGCAGGTTTCCTACCCTTTGGCCCTGGGCCTGCCCTATGCTGGGAAAACAGCACCATTCCTGCTGTACACAGATGTGCCATGACCACACTACACGAACGCAAGACCCTGGGCACTGAATCTGCTGTGAAAGGAATGGGGTCTGCGTGCAGTGCAGCAAAGCAGCGGGAGCAAAAGTGGAGTCACTACCTTGGAATCGCACTCGACGGGTTGCTTGCACTCCTCACAGGGGTTGGCAAACAGGCTGTCATAGCAGGTAACACAGTAAGCATTTTCTTCTCTTAAGGCATGTTTCCTCCCATGAAGGGACTGCAGGCAGTAATGGCAGTTGGTGTGATTGCTGGTCATTCTGCTGGGGCTTTCCATGTCATCTGCAGACGGAGAACTCATGCTGTTCAGTGAAGGACCTTCTGCTTGCTCAAATGCTAAGTAATGCTGCTTTACCTGTGAATGTGAGGACAGGCATTTCTGAGTCAGTTGCAGTGCCTTGGAGGCCTAGTGCTGGGCCGTTCCATACCAGAGTTCTGGTCCTTACCAACACACACTGTGTGCTCTGCTGCCTGCATGATGGGGAGCAAGAAGCCTCATCTCATGGCACTTACGTAGATAATTCATCTGCCTGAAAATGAAGTCATCTCCACATTCTCCATGTACACCTTCTGGCACTGTGAGCAGTAGAGATTGGCCTGTGAGGCAAGTTTACTCAGAAATCAAGGAATGAAGGTGAAAGCAAGGGTTCAAAAATTAAACCAGCTGTGGAGTTAAAAAGCTGAAGAGAAGTGACAAGCATTTTGCAGTGTGCTCCTGGCTTTCTCTTGCTCTTCCTGCCTTCCTCCCTTTTCCTTCCTTTTTGAAATAGCCCGCATCTGCCTGACCAAACAGAAGGAAGGCAAATGACTGCAGGCTGTATGGCTGGGGTTTGGCTAATCCCAGCTCTGCTGCTAACGTTTGGTGGCCATGTGAGGTGACATACCAGGATAGAAAATAAGGAAAACAGAAACAAACTAAATCATAACTCAAAGCAGGTCTCCTTTGTTGTTATTGGATAAGATTGTATTTTTTTACATATTTCTGTGTCATGTTCCATGTTGGCAGTGCCAAAAAAGCATGAGCTAGGTGGCATTTCTTTGCAGGAAATATCACAAATCCATCAAGAGCAAGTTATCCAAACCCTCCACCCTCCAGATTTCCAGGCTGCAGAGGTCCAGATCAATATCTGAACCTCGGCTGCTTATAGACCTGTGATGCTTAACATGTTAAGAATTGTGGAGATGAAGACGTATTTTGGTTTTCTGTTGCTGGTTGGATCATCAGCGCTTTCCTAAAACTGGGTCTTAATTCCTGAGAATGAAGGAAGAAGAATCTAGCAAGTTTTCAGTGAGGCAAACCCAGAAACATCTACTGGAGTCACTGGGTTGCACTCTTCATCAAACTCATTGTGTGTAGCTGCAACCAGCACCAGCAATCATAAGTTTTAGAGGACAGGAGCATAACTGGGAAATGTCTCCTAAAATACTCTCTTATAAGTGACTTTGGGCAGCTAAAGTCTTTGCACCTTGACCAACAGTGCAAATTAGGTTTTTCTTAACCTGGTACAAAGCCTGAGACTGAGAAACAGAAGAACGTGAACAGGATTCAAGGGACTGCTTATCCACCACAGCACTTACAGGAAGTCTGTTTGAAGTCACCGCCTCAGACTTGATTTTGTACACTTCTGCCTGTCCTACACCCAAGGCTCAAGTTTTAAAAGGCATTTCAGCTTTCTTTGGGTTTCTGCTTTGTAACATGTAATCCAAAATCATTGTTTGAACTGTGAGAATGAACAATTACTGCAGGTCTCCACTGGCACCAGTGCATAGAGTCAGGCTTTTATGAATCTGTTCCTCCCTTGAGGAACAGTAGTAAGACAGTGGAAAAGGAGCAAGGAGAGAAGTTATAATGTTTCAGACCAAAAGTAATGACTTGGGGTTTTGGCACAAGCTATGGAAAACTTCTTGTTCCTGTAAATTGAAAATCCTTTGAGCTAAACTGATTTATTCAATTTCTGGCTGCCTTAAACCTTTGTGCTAGTCAGGACATGGTGTAGTAAGAAAATCAGGCAAACTAACTCAGGTTAGTTGCTTGGAATAGCAACAGAGCTTGAATCTGAACTTCCTTTTCCTTCAGATGAAACAGATTTGAATGTGAAATGGATGAGCCAATGTCATAGGGCAGGCCCGAAACTGGGTTTCAAAGGAATGTTCCTTCTTTTTTCATGGGAATCCCAAGTTCAGGCTATGTGCACCAACTAGACCAGTGACTGGTATCTCAGAACTCCTGAATGTTGTTATCCTCTCCAAACCCTGCCTGGGTATGGGAGCAAAGTGTTGTCACTCTTATTTTATAGATGCAGCAGCTGCTTGAGAGCATTGGAAGAGTCCTCCCAGAATCAAATCCCGGGGATGTCCTTGAGCTGGTCTTCTAGTAAAATGCTCAAGGCACCCAAGGCTTTGCTTCAGAAAAATCGTTCATAGTCTGACCATGATGATACAAGACCGTACTTGGAAATGGAGCAGTGATGATATGAAAAAGAGTGATGATTTTTGCTAATCTCCTGGCAAAGATCTGAGTAACCTTTGTGAACTGCTTTTATTATTAGATGAAGCCCCAAAAAAGCGGTTCTTATCTCCCCCAGCACCGCTTACCCTTGCTCCAGTAAATAATGGTATGAGCCCCATGCAGCTCAGCAGAATGTTTTTCTTGTGCTTTGATCCTAATCTCTAGAGAAATATGTTTACTTTAAGTTTGCTGGAAGCTAGACTTTGTATTTTGAAGGTCAGTTAAGAAATCTCTGGAGGTCTGATGCTATTCACTCTCATGGAATGAAACGCTGACTCTAGCATTCCAACTGCTAATTTGTGTCTTAGACACAGGAAAAGGCTGTGATGTCTTCATTCCTTGGGAAAGGGAGATTTTGCTATTAAAGCTAAATAATGTTGATTTTTATGTATCTAGTAGGCATGAATACATGATAGGATTTGTAGTGTTAGAATATTCCAAGGGGGTGCAGAGAGATGTTGCCAAGGATGTAGGCTACGGCAGCTGGAGTCCCTGGGGTCAGATCTGGGAATGCAGCGATCCCATGTTCTGAATTACAAAGCAGAGGAAAACAGCAGAGCTGGCTGGTCTCCCTGCAGCTCCAGCGGCTGAGGTAGAATTTAGCTGCAATGAATTGGGAGAGAGACTTTCTGTAGAGTTGGTTTCCTTTAAAATGCAGAGCACTGAAAGACTTCCAGTGTGAAGTCTTCTAGTTGTGCAATTGTGAAACCTGATGAATGTGGAACCCTCAGGCAAGGAGGGCTTTTCTCTCACTGGAGCTAAAAGTCACAGCTACAGTGTTAATGTATCATTTAATAACTCATTCGGTATTCTCCAGAAATGTTTGCTATCTCCCTTGTCTTACACAAGCATAAAGAGCCCAGAATCACTGATGCTACTTGGATAGGGATGAACATTCATCTGCATCAAGGTACAGAACTCCATGTTAAAATCTGACACTTTTTGCTTCAGGGCAGTTCTAAGGGACTGCTTCTTGATGTCAGTAAGCCTGCTGCTGAACAGCACCATCTTGTTCTTTAAGGACAGACGGTGGCTGAGATAAGGCTCTTGGTAAGGTACAAAGAAAGATAAATGATGGCAAGATAAATCACTGCAATGACACTGAAGGATAAGAAAACCAAACTGCTCTGTTATGAAGGGACACCCCTGCAAGATGTCCCAGGCATTTGTTTCCAGGTAATCACATTTTTATCTTAGAACAGAGCTTTGCTTATTTGCATGAATATGCTGACTTCATATTCCCTAGTTTGGTTTTTAGTTTCTAACAGTGTTAGTTTACAAAGGAATATTTCTAACAAATGTCTGCTGGGAAGTTTTTCCTCACTGCAGAGATCATGGTTTTGTGATTTCTCTGGATGCCTAACTCCCCAGAAATCTGTTATTTTATTTATTTATTCCACTTTAACCATCCAGGATGCATGCCAGCCAGAAGAGCACTGTGAGTCTGTACTGCTTGAAGGTCCACAAGGGCCAGGGTGTTGTTGGATCCATCTGAGCACCGCAGCTCATCTAGAGGCTGCTGTGGTAGCCTAACTGCTCTGCATGACCTAGGGACTGTGTGGAGGAAAATAACTGGAGCTGTACTCCACTTTTGCTTTCTCTTCAGCAAGAAAACCCTCCTAAAGAATGTGCAAGAAATGCTACCAGAGGTGGCTAGGTGATAAAAAGTTTCCTAATCCTTTTTAGAGGATTAAATGCATGCCTTGCACCTTGAGTATTTATAAGCTAATATAAATTAAAAGAAGCTATTTCATCAGGGTATTTTGAAGAGAAAAAGGAGTTTTGTATTAAGCTCACTTCCAAATGCTCTAGCACTTTTATTTTTAAATTGTGTGTATATTTTAATATAAAATATTAGTGAATTGTGTGTATATTTTAATATAAAATATTAGTGAATTAAAAAAAAGAATAACCACTTCATGGAAAACGACTGTTTGTTTTACAAAAGTAGGATTCGAAAAGTGACATTTTACTGCTAAATTTTGGTCTAAAAAATGGATCTTTCTCAGCAAAAAAGTTTCTAGTACAAACTTTTCATTTTTTATATAAAGTTAATAAATTAATCTGAAGAAACGATTTTATAGCTAACTGTTTTATTCCAGGAAGAAAGACAGGAATCACTGTTAGAGTCCTGCCAAAGAAGGAGGAAACAGCCTTAACAGGCAATGTTGGTGCTGACTGCAGTCCTTAAGATCATGATAAATATAGGCCACTTCTTGCCTGTGTAGATGCATCAGCTGCAGATTTCCTTCTCCCTGACATCCTATTTCAAGGACAGAAAGGCAGAAGAGGAGGCCTGTGCCTTGTAAGAACCAGAACATCACACAAATTAAAATCCTTTAAAGAACCTACTGTGCAGCACAACTTTTTCTAGCCAGCTTATTTAAAAGCCTGTGACCTACTTTAGAGCTGCTTTGAGAAATAAAATGAGCAATAAGAAAAAGGTGAGCAGCAACAGCAATGCTAGCAGCAAGCTAAAATTGGAAGGGATTTTCATTACCCTGTTTGAAAGGAAAAGAGCTCCTTCCCCAAAATGAAGCACACCCCCCAAGGTGGTCATAAAGCCTCAGCTGCAGTAGCACAGCCTTTGCCTCTTCTCCCAACAGCACTATGCCAACCTGACCCAGTTTCCTGATGAAAAAAATAAACAGAGCTGCAGCACTTTTGTGATAAAAATATGACACCTGATCAAAATGAACCAAATATAAAGGTTTGTGGTCCCAGCCCTCTCAGAAGACTGCCACAAGCTTGGTGTCATTTCAGCTTAGGAAAGGCAAAGCTGAAGGAAGGACTATTGGCATGCAGGGTCCCTGTTTTAATTGCCCAGCTCTCTGGAGTTCCAGGTATCTACATTTGCCCAGGAAATGCCCAATTTTGTTGCTGTGAGCAGCCACAAACTTGAGATCTGCGTGCCTCTGGCATTGCCTTTTCTGCCTGAATAGGAGGTACAGGGTCCCCCAAAGAGTTCTGTGCTGTGGTGTCCTGACTGTTCTAGATGAGTTTCAGTGCATGACCATACTCAGAGGCCACAGCTCTGCCCAGCTGTGGGGGATAAGGTCAGGCTAGGGAGGAGGGAGTGGTAAGCTCCAGCAGAAGCCTCATTAAGGAACAAATACAATTCAAGTCCTTTTTGCTAACCTTTGCTAAACTTGATAAATGTTTGCAGAAAAAAGTCTAAGCAAGTGATTAAACAAACTGAGAATTCTGCCACTGTATTTAAAGGAAAAAATGTTTTGGGCTTTTAATTTGAAAATTCTCCATGGTATTTAATTTTTAAGCACCAAACTAAACGGAAAGTGACGAATAGAAAATCAGCATGAACTAGTTCTTCCTCTAATCATTTCCTTTTCATGCAAATAGAATCCCAGACTCACAGAACTCAAATTATGGCGCAATTTTGCATGTTCTAGTATATAAATTGTGATGGTTTGGGTGTTACCCACCCCCCACACTTTGTAAATTACCCAGACTAGACTCAGTGGCTCTGGAAATTAAATGAAGCTTTGTATTTACAGCTTAGCAAGATATACAAGCAGACATTTACAATATATACAGTTATATACAGAAATATACAAGTTTCAAAGTAATACAGAAAAGCAACACCCTTCCCAGAAACCTGAGTCCCCAGGAGGGGCTCTCAGTCACCCTTCCACCTTCTTCCCACTTCTCTCCCTTACCCCAGATGTTGCCCTGTGCCCAAGGAAGATTGGAGGGTCGGCCAGGGGGGTTAGGAAGCAGGTGGATTTAGTCACACAGACAGCAGGTTAGGTTAGAGAGAAATGCAGCCCAAAGCCCAGACAGAGAGCAACTGCCTTATCTATATTTACATTCTTGTTCTTATACATCTCAGCAAGCCTATGAGTGAAGTAGACATCACCATTGTTTTCTTCTCGCAGCCTGCAACCTAGTTCTTGTCACCAAAACATTCTAGCTAGCTTCAAACTAGCACATAAATGAATCATGCTGTGGCTGAGTTTGGAACTTAAAGAGCTCACTGGAGGAAGATTTGGCTCCTAATAGATTTACAGGCTTCTGATCAACAGAACTATAACCAAATACTCCTAGGTGTTTTGCAATCTTCCTTTCAAAGGTTTCAGAATGCTTTTCTGCCACCAGTAATGGAGTAATGCTGAACCACAGCTGTGAGACACTTGTTGACAGAAAGGTTTGACATTTGTCGAAGCAAAGTAATTGACTTGCTGAAAGTCAGGAGGCAAACAAACCTGGAGGAGTGGGAAGAAAAGACAGAGACTGTGCCCATACTTGCCAATTCCTGCTGTCCATACACCAGGATATGTTTCAGGAAGGTGAATATTTTTATAAAGCCTGTAGGTGTGAGGCAGCCACAGCTGAGAAGAAAAGCAGCATGCTGGAATGAAGGAAGCAGGATCAAAGACAACTCTTGGTCTGAGCAAGAGAGCTGAGAAGGGCTGGGGTGTGCTGTGCAGCAGCAGAGAAGAGTGGAATATTAAAAAGCCAATGTGAGTCTAGTAACTAACCTGGTATCATTAGAGACAGCAGCATCTCTCTCCAGGGTGGCTCCTAGCAGAAACTTAATCTAACCTTCATTATAAAGGCCACCATGGGAGATTAGGCAGCCCTTGTAACACTCCTGTCCCTCACTGTATCTCTGCTCAAGAATATATCATGGGGGGTTTATTAACTTGTTTTTTAACACATCAGCTCTTGGGGCTGCAGTTAAGTTTTCATCTTCCTAGGCAACTGTCCTCATTTCATCTCTCTCACATTGTACAGGGGAATAAAAATGTATGAAATGAGGAGCTCCTAGTACCCTTTCTCGACAGGGTAGTGTGCTCTGGTCCAAGAAGAATGAATCCTGCTGCAGGAGCTCAAAGGGACCATCAGCAGCATCTCACTGTACTAGCTTCCAAACCCGGGGCTCTAGAGGTTTTAGCAGAGCATCTGAACATCACCCTAGCATTAGACCTAAGATATCATCTTTCCCCTAACTGGCAGGGAAGCGTATAGACCAACTACAGCCAATGTTATTACTTGGGAGATCCAAAAAGAGCAGCAGAGCTGCTGCAGCTGACAGGAGGGCTGCTCATCTCAGCAGAATTTCACCCTCTGATTTTTGGCTTCACATTTGGAAGCACACTGGTTAAGATTTCTCATGTTTCTGTCTGCTCATGGTTAGGCAATACTAAAAATAGTAAGGTGGGGTTTTTTTGTTTTTGTTTTTGGTTGGTTGATTTTGTGAAATAAAAGTCAGATATGGGGGAAAAAGTGAGGCAAGCAGGGCTTGGTTTAGAGCCCATAGAGCATTTGTCTTACCAAGTCAACCAAAAATACATGCCTCATGAAACATCATTGCCTGCAAATAACTTGGAGCACCACAGCCCACAACTGATCAGAATGTCTTCCAAGCAGCTTTTGATTTCATTTTGCTCTAATCCTACAGGAAAGTTACTGTGTCATCTTCAATTTCTACCAGCTATACAACTTTAAATCAAAGTGACTTCTGTACCACTGTGATGAAATTCCCCAGACAGCCCATCAGCAGTCTCTGATCATAGTAACATCCCCAGTCCACTGCACTCTTCTCTGGTAAAATACTCTAGACATGTTGACTCATTACGCAAACAAAAGATAAATATGGGTGAAAATATTAACCAGAAACAAAAAAAAAAAAAAGCACCTGAATGATTTTTATAACAAGTCAAAATATTGCTCTGAACAGCAGGTCGGAAATGAGCTTTACTTTAAAGGCAAGAACAACCCGTGCTAGGCATTGTAACTGGTTGTGCCTTACCTTAGCAGAAGAGACAGCATCCAGGATGTTTTCATGCAATAGCAAAGCTATAAAAGCTAGCTAAGAGATAGATGTGGTGGTTGAAATGTCACAGGAAACAGCACACACTTTTATTGCTGGATTGTGCCTTGGAGCAAGCAAAATCAATCCTCACCCCACACAATCTTCCCATAAATTAATGAGTCGACTCAGAAAAATATTTGCATCCCACTAATATGTGAGACTGGCACACAAAACAAAGGCATTCTGATATACTTCAAGAATTCTGCATCTAATTCAATAGTTTTGCATCCAAAGGAAAATGTTCCTGCTTACTTGCTCAAAATACTAAATTAGGCAGCTTGTTTACTGTTAAACATTATCTGATAAAGGAATAATGGAAAAGAGCCTTAATACTCACATTTGGTCTGAGGCTGCTTCTGCTGGTAACTTGTGCAGTAGAATAAAGGAATAAATAATTACATGTCTTCACAGAAACAAGCATTCATCAAATCCAAAAGAAACAGAACACACTGCCAGAGCTATTTGAGAGTCCCATCAGAAACTGGATGGATAGGGGAAGGCTGAGGGTCAGCTTGTTTCCCTTAGACCTCATGACATGCAAATAGCTGGCTGCCTCACCATGGAATCAAATCATTCTTTGACATACTGCGTTTACAAATGGCAAACACAGACCATCCAGGAGGCTCTTAAGGGAACATACTTCAGGCAGTTATCAAAAGAGAAAAGGCACTTCTATTAAACCCTCCTGAGGAATCCAACCCCCCCACAAGCCCCAAATTTCTGTGCAAAGAACAAAGAAATAAAAGGAAGGGAAAAGAGATGGGTCATCATTTGTTTCCAGACACATAACGTATCCAACAGACCTCTAATGCCCTTGTAAACCAAAGAAACAGGAACGTCCTGAGTGCTAAAGGCTGACTGTTGTGTGCAGGAAATGGAGGGCTGGATGAAACTTTTCCAGTGTCAGCAACGACTTCTGGGCACTGAGCAGAGCTGCTCTGACACTACAAAATCACTTCTGGGCTGGGAAAATTTGCTGTCCTTCAGCAGGCAGAAAGGTGTTTGTATGGCAGCATCATCAGGACAGCAGTGACCTTCTCCAGGTTCTAAGGACTTCTAACTTCTAGGAAGATTTTTCCCCAACCAAGAGCTTGTAAAGTTTCATCACTTAGTCTATCATGTCAGGTGGGTGGGAGCTAGTTTATGTCAGGTAGAAGACGGAAACATGTTAAAGATGTATCATCTTATCAGAGGACTTCAGGGAAACTGCCCAAGGGATACATGTTCCAGAGGTGATCTGTGTCTGGGTAACATCTTACAAGATATTGGATCAAATTGATTATTGTTGTCAAGAATTCATCTCTTCACTTGCAGATGACTGTGTTACCAAAGCTCTGCAGAGAACACTTTTGCCATATCCTCAACCAGACTGAATTCCTCCTTCTGTTGCTCTTCAAACTCTAGAGCTTTATTTATGCTAAGCACTTCGACACAGACTTGTCAAGCCTGTGATTCTTTGCAGTCAGCAGTCCTGGCTGCCAAAAGAAGTGCCAGATGGAGGCTTGCCAACGTGGCTCCATCTACAAAAAGGGCCAAAAGGAGGCCCCAGATTTCTGCAGGGCTGCCAGGCTGAGCTCAGACCAGGAGAGATGCTGGAGCAGCTCGGCCTGCATGCGCTCACATGAAGTGTAGGGTGAAGCATTTCCAATGCAGCACCTTAACACCTTCTTTCCACACATGGTACAAGAGAGACACCATCTTTAGCATACCACCTTCATTGCACTCCAAAGACCATCTTTAGATTTGTCTAGCTGGAGGCAAAGCTCATAGCTTCATCAGCAGATGTACCCAGAGAAGCACTTAGAACAGCCAGGTTTTTCCAGCTGCTGCAAACTGAGCATCACTGAGGAGGGCACTAGAAGCTCTGCTGCTTTGTTGGGGTACCAGTTAGGTGCTGTCTCACATACAGTTCCCACATCCCCTCCTGAATTGCCTGAAATAGAAAGAAGCTGATTAAATCTGCCCCTAGATATAACCCATCTTGACCTACTTTCCTCCTCACATTGAGGATTTGGGAAACTCATCAACCAAATGATGTTTCTCTTTCAATTTCTCAAGTTGCTCTTCCCACTTTGGACTTTTGGTGGGGTTTTTTTTGTTTGTTTTGTTTTGTTTGTTTTTTTTTAAGAAACTCAGATATCATTCCTTAAGAATTCCTTGAGGGGAAATGAATAACTAATTTGTTATTTTCTTGAGAAAATATCTTTGGCATTTTGGCATTTACCGAATATGTTATTTGGTTTAGTGAAGAAAGAAATTCTGCTCTCCTAAGTATGCTGTTTATCTAAAAGCTTAGGATAATTACAATTTTCTGTTTGAAGTACAGTCATGGCTCAAAGCCTTTAAGCAGCAAATACTTGGAGGCTCAAAAAGCAACCCAAGGGAAAGTCACCACATGCCTTGTTCTTGTGTTCCTTCCCAAGCACCCACTTTTGGCCTGTGCTGGAGACCATACCAGGTCATGCAGCCCATCAATCTGATCAATGCACTCTGGCTCCTCAGAAGAACACTAAACTTCCTATTAAAAACAACAACAAAAAAATTTTTTAATAAATTTGTTTTCTGGCCTAGTAAATTTTATTTGAATTTCCAAGGGATTCCAGCCTGGAACAGAATCAGACAGAACTGCTGGGCCACTCAGAATGCAGGTGAACCCCAGTGGTGCACATTATCAACTGCTGCTTGCAAGCTACAGGCTGCACAATGATCAAACTTTGGCTAAAATCCATAGAGTGCATTTTAAATTCTTCATCATTTAATGTTATTGAAATTAGTTCATATTATGTCATACGGCATCTTACTTAAAAAACAACTCATAGAAAACTGTTTACATTCAGTATTGCAACTTCATAATTTTTCAGGTAAATAACAAGAAATCAAAGCCATTCCCTCATCTATTCCCTGGATGCAAACTATTCAACAAAGTCAAACAGCCTGAGTATTTTTCAGCTTTCACTCCTCATTGTACTTTACTGTCAGCCCTGGGAGCCTCCTGCCAAGGAAGGAGACACACCCTCTTTGCTTCTGCTTTACAATTGCCCAACTGCTCTTACAGCCGAGAAAGCAGCATTGCTGTGAGCACTGTTAGGCACTGTTGCTGTTTAGAGATGGACAGAATTCAACTGTTTCCTTACCAAAATTAACTTCACCTTTGTTCACCTGTTACTCAGCTTCCATACTTTGCCTCTTCAACTTCAATTTGTTGTAGTTTCAGTCTTGGGTAAATTTATGATTAAGCTTCTAGAACATGTGAACTGCTGGAAAATGGAAATACCTGCATACAGAAGCGTTTGCACACAGAATGGTGCTTGGCACACAGACTAGTGCACGGCACACAGAACAGTGCCTGCAAAGCATTAAAGCGTTAAAGAACTTTTGCAAGAGTGTGTAAATGACATTTTTTAGTGAAGTGAAACCTGATTTTATGAAAAGAATGACACACACAAAACCACTGGGCATTACTGCAGTAAGAGAACTGTAGTATTTCCAGTTTGAAAATTATCTTCACTTAAAAGCAAGTCAGAAGTATGTGATATACACTAATTCTGTCATTAACAGAGCCAAAACTGTACTTGACACATTTTTCCACTTCCCTGAAGACACAAAGGCGGGTAAAAAAATAGAGGGAAACACTTTAGCCAGTACTTTGGTCTGTAAGGTTTATGTGGAAAAATAATCAACTAAATTCTTTGCAAGACACTGAGAATAAACACCAGCAGGAGCTCTCTTGGGGACATGGCAGAAGGCAAGCACTTCCGGCTGCTGTGGGAGCTCAGTTCTGCAGGCAGCAAGTGCTCTGGGTGAGCACATGCATACATGACATGCATACATGACACACAGCAGGGACAGCAGAACCCATCCGCTCCCCAAAGGGTGCCACCTCTTCTGCCTGCATGGCAAGTTTTCAATGAGCAGTTGCCATGGATGTGGACAGCTCCAGTGCAGAACGTGCTGATCTCCATGAACACACTGAGAAGCCCAAAGCAGCACCAGGCCACCCCAAGTTTAGCAACCTGCACTTGTACCTAGTACTGTCAGGACTCTGGCCTGGAGAGCAGAAGTTGAAAACATCCATCCATGATGTCCAAAAGCATAGACAGCTTCTCCCTGGTGCACTATCAACACATTTTCAAAAGCAGCATCTGAAATGAAGCTATGCAAGCTTACACTCAGCTATGCAGCCCTCAGGCCGCTGCAAACCTCTACCAGAGAAGTACAGCTGTAGGCTTGTGTGTGGGTGGAACAGAACAGTTACCTGAACAGGAACCATTTCTTGAAGCCTCACATGCAGAAGACAACTAAAACCCAACAATTTAATACTCCAAGTGTCCACAACTGTGCCACATCACATCCACCCTTAATGTGTGTTACACACACACTGTAGTAGTACACAACAAAACTGCCTCTGCCTCCACCACAGCTGTGCTCGCTGGAGGTGATCTGCAATTGTTAGAAGCCGAATATTAAAGTCTGTAAAGTATTTTCTGGTGTCCTTCCCTTCAGGGCTACAAAATAACATCTGGCTGTAGCACGGGTGTCGATGCACTGAACACTTCTATTCCTCTGTTACAGATGACTTTCTAGGTCTGAGGACAAGATCTTTGATGGAAATGGTGATTTCCTGGAGCTCTTTTCGAATCGCATCTTCCTCCTGCTCCTTCAGGTTATTTGCTGTGTCACCATCTCCATGTTCAGCTTTCTTAGTTTGGCTGATCAATTGCTTCACTACTAATCCCTGGTATTTGACTAACTGAGAATGCTGATCCTGAAGGGTAAGAATAGAACAAAGTCAATGTCAGTGTTCCTCAGAAGGCAGACAGACCTTCAATTAATGTCTTAAAAAAGCATTCTCCCACTCTTGCCTGAAGAGGGTTGCTGATAAACACATTTCTATCAAGGTATTTTGCAACTTAAATTCTGACAGACATTAGAAGTGGCAGAAAAATTGAAGCGTAGGAAGAACAGAACAGTTAATCACTGAAGCAGGAAAGCAGTGCATTTATTAAACATCAGCAGTCTGGGCAGCTCAGAATACAGAGTATTTTTCCTTCCAAAGAGGTGTATGTCTTCTTAGCACTTAATTAGAAAAGCTTAAAACATAACCATGCTCTAGCTGGGAGGAAAAGAGAATGTAAAGATTCTCAGTTACAACTCCCCATACACAGCTGTCTCTATAGACAAAGGCAGAAGCTACAAACACTAACAGTAGAGTGATCCCTGGAACACAGCACAGAGAACCTGTGCAGTCTGTACATAAAGCAGTGGCCAGAGGTGAAGCACACAGATACCAGCCTCGTACAGTGCAAACAGTGTAAAGTACAACTGCAATGTTCTGTCACAGAAAGAAAGCTGGCTCCCCTTGAAGAGCCTGGAAGGGTACCTCTGGGATCTTGCCACTTAAGAAATTAATGATCTGTGGTACTGATCTTCCTGGTGCATGAAGCATACAGTGAGTTGAAAACTGAAATAAAAGCACTGCTGTCAGGTGCAGAACAAGAGCTGGATCTTCTGTGACTCTTAGCTGTTCCATCAGAGCCTGTCTGTGCTGAAACAGGATTTGCCTACAGAACAGGAGGAACACAGCATATGAAAATGTTTCTCATTCTGTCTTGCAGCAGCTGGTAACAGGCTCTAAACCATACCTAATCTTGATTAATTCTGTTTTTCTCCTCTGACTGACCATTTTCTTCTGTGAAACTCCACCTGGAGGTACCCCAAAGAGCTGGCACTGGTGCAGCTCAACTTGCAAGGCTATGCTGCAGTAAGCAGTGAGCCCAGTGGATTAGTGAAGGATGAATCCCAGCTTTCTCCCTCTGCCGCGGGACCAGGCCTGCCTGACACTGTGCTGTTTCGTAAACACTGCCCCTCTCTTACACATGGTGTGACTGCCACCAATTTGACATCTAACATTTGTCCAGCAATGGGGCTACCCTCCACAGACTGCACAGAATACAGGAACTTAAGGTACCTTTCTTTCTTTTTGTCTCCCTTTTTCACCATAAGATCACAAATATCCACTGCAGAATCAAGACACGACAGAAAATCTTCTACACTCTATTAAAAATGACAGAAATATTTAATCTGTGTTAGCAGGTTATACAAAAGTTTAACCACTGTTCTCAGTCAATCATACTAGCAGCTGGCTGTGAACATACCTGGAGCAAACTATAGAAGGAAAGGGCAAGTAAAAAGTATTTAGTAGTCCAATAATTCATATCCTTAAATATGGAAAAAGCAACCATCCATTAGCTTTCGGAATAGAACCACAAAAGGAACACATGTGCTACAACTACAGATGTGTCTTTTCTTGAGAAACATCACTGTGGCCTTTTGCATAAAAGAATGGTACGCTCATGTTCTTTGTACTTACACTGCCATTATCTGAAGGGTTTTCTTTAAATAGCCAGGAATTTACTAGTTCAGAAGTATATGGGAGAACAATCAGGAACAAAATGTAAAAGACATCAACCACTTTAAACTGCAGATTCTTTCCCAGCTTTTACTTCTCTCTCCTGAACTCAGAAGACTACTGGATTCTACCTGAAAGCAAACACCTAGTGACCATCAATGGCACCATGACAGGTCAGCTTTCCACCTGTTACAAGTCACAGATCTGAAGTGCACTCACTCTCACTTGCACAAAGTCAAAAGACTATTCTGCTCTCATCCCTCATGGCAGCTACTGCTTCACTACAGATGCCAGCTGTTTGTTAGGACTGTCTCAGCAGAACAGAACATCTGAACTCTGACTCTGGATCACTGTACCTTGCCATTCAGAGACATGTGCAGTTTAGATAGAGGACCCTTGGCATCTTCTGGCAATTTACCTAAAATCTTGGACCGGACCTGCACAAGACAAGAATGGAAATCATCTGTAAGGTTCATTTCCATTTTAGCTGCAGGCATATTTAAAGGAAAGACAATAAAATACTAAATAAACAACACTAATCTAACTTGAGCCTTTTAAAAAGGAACTATTATCTGTGTACCTCACTTGTGATTGCAGAATAATCTTCTGTTGTCATCATTGAATCAGAGGCTAGGAAGTTGAAAATAAGATTTGTAATGTCCGTACAGACAGTCTTCAGCAGGTGTTTGGCAAGGTTAGTCTGAGTCTCATCTGTTTAAAGAAACAAGTGATTAGGAGTAACTTACTAGTTATCTGATTCCTATGACAGTTATCACAGTATCACAGTATCACAGTATCACCAAGGTTGGAAGAGACCTCACAGATCATCAAGTCCAACCCTTTACCACAGAGCTCAAGGCTAGACCATGGCACCAAGTGCCACGTCCAACCTTGCCTTGAACAGCCCCAGGGACGGCGACTCCACCACCTCCCCGGGCAGCCCATTCCAGTGTCCAAAGACACACTTCCTAAAACATGGACTCTCTAAAACACAAGTATCACGAGAAAGTTATCTAGACGCTCAGAGCCAACATTCCTCATATGCAGCTGCCTCTGGAACATTCCTCAGTGACACAGCTGAGCTTTCAGGTCTGCATAAGCATTGCAGTGCACTGTGGGCATCTCCAAGGAATATCTGCAGAAGCAGCAAGTTGGTCTTTGCACAGCCTTCCTGAACCACTAACAAACAGCCACTGCTACACATCAGCAAGTAAGAAAAATGCTGAGAAAGTCTGCAGGAAGAGCAGTCAAACAGAGGGGCAGGCACAGGACACTAGAATTTCAGGAAAAAAAAGAGTCTAGAGAACACATTACAAGAAACAGACTACTGGCAAGTAATTCCATTCATTGTTAAACACAGCAATATAGAGGCTTCTTGCTAGTAAGTCTTTTTGTTATATGTTTGCTGCATGGAAAGTTCCAGAAGGAAGCTGAATACAGCAGAGAATCCCATAAATGTGTATAGTATCTTCCTAATGCTATTTTTCTGTCAAACAATACATGTATCTAAAGGACACAACTTACAAAGTACTCCACTGCAAAACTAATCTACACATTTTGAAAAGCTGTCCTCAAGGAGCAGCTCTTTTCTGTACCAAACCTAGAAAAGGTTTTCAGAGGGGCTTCTTGGAATCAAGCACCATTTGGTTCTTTCACTGGTGATAGTATGAATAGAGTTTTCCCATATATATTTTTAACTCCTGACACTAAAAACTGGGAATGGATACAGACACTTTGTAAGGAAGGACAAGACCTCACTGTTGTCTTTACAGAAGACACAGCAGTCTGTGAACATGTTCCAGTGTTCCCAGCAAGTGTGCAGAGTAGTGCATGCCAGCATTAGCTCAGCTCTAGGCACTGCAAACACCTTTCTTTGTCCTTTTTAAACTGCTGCTCTTCTTTGATCTTGGATGCAGATTCTGTAATAGCTTCCCCATCCCTGACGGAGTGTATGAATGGATTCAAGTATAGGTTTATGTACCTGTGAAGTGTTTTGCTCCCTTTTCAAACAGTCGGATGTTGCTGTACAGGTTTGAGAATTCTTCCTGCAAGTCCTTCAGGGTCTGCCTCCTGTTAGCCCCAGAGGATGTTGAGGATGTCAAGACAGAGCGCACAACTTCCTGGTAATTTTTTGTTAAAGGTCTTAGGAGAGAGAACAAAGAGATAAAAAAAGGGAACATTAACCAAAGCCTAAAATTCTAAAAGGTTTTCCCAGGTATATCAGCAGCAGGGCAAGCTGCCTCACTGCACAGCAAATAGAGAGAAGGTGAGTGTCACAGAACTGTGCAATACATAAAAAGTAAAGAATTCCAAGTACTAGGAACGGAAACTGCACTTTTGTTTCTGAAAAAGTACTACTGGTTACAGAATGAATGGTATGCAAATGCTTGCCAAGGTTTTCACTCATGACAAGCCCTAAGCAGGAACAAGAAGGAGAACTGAGATTTCCAGAAGAAACAATCCACAAACTGTCAGGGGTCAGATCAAGGAGAGCTGTTAAGAGGGAAGACTTAAGCTGCATGAAACCAGCACTGTGCCTTCTAAAGTTGCAGCTGCACTCCCAAGTTTGCTCAGGCTTGGGCTGTTACAGTCCTGTCCTGCCCTTTTTGCCCTGGACACACATATTCGCACCCACTCTCTAGAGTGTAACAAGTTACTAATCTTTGCTAAGGTCAGTTTGCAGACCTAGCTTACTACCCAGTGCAGAAAGGTAGCAGTGGAGCCACAAGCCAGGGAGCAGGAGCACAAAGCAAAGGCTGTATCACAGATGAAACTGGTGAGGTCCCAATACAGTCAGCAAGAGGGCTGGGAATGCACCCATGCCCCTGGAGCTACTTGCAGAAAGAAGACACAGGGCCAGCAACAGCACCAGAATTCCTCATCACTGTGAGCATGGCTGTTTAATACACAGGCAAGGATATAACAGAGAGTTGTATGGAAGATGAGTCCTGTGGCTCACTTCCAGCAGCATAACTTTCCTTCTAAACAAGCAGACTGATGTGGATCACAAACTTTGTAAGCTTCTGAATTACAGGAGTTACCTTATTAGATGTTCAGCAAGATCTGTAATTAACTCTTCAGGGCAATCCTTTTTGTGGATCCTCAGAACATCCTGAATTTCCTCTTGTGACAGGAAAGGGAATTCTAGTTGCTTATTTCTCCCTGCAGGACATTCAACATTCATTGAGAAAATATATGATATGGTTTTGCTGCAGCTGCTATGTGGCATGAGATGGTAAAATGTCTCCAATCCAAACCTCCACAAGAAATGCATCACAAACAATGCAAGACAAAGGGACAGCTACACAGGACAGTCAGATTTTAGATGTGGAAACTTGACAGACTTTCTCTTCTCATCACTTATGAATTATTTTCTGTAACAGACAACTTAAGCAGTACACTGGGACGTGCATTTTTGGCATGTGGAAAAGCCAAGTGTCAAAAAGATGTCAGCATGAACAGAGTGCCCACAATGAAGTGACAAACCTGTACTTGTTACTTGTGACTCTTCATCGCTGTCAGCATCCTTTCTGCCCTTCTTCTTGGTTTTCTTAATCTTGATCTCTCTGGCATTGCCACCTCCTCCTGCTCTCACACTGCCACTGCCCTCTGGTGAGAAGCCATTTGCTTAGTACATGGCAAAGTTCAAGCACTTGAAAGGTTTGCAGCATTTTGGCAATTTATCTGTTACTGTGATCATGCTGAAGTACAAAAAGGCACCACAATCTGATTCTATATGAAACCTGTCACATACACCCCAGAGTCTTAGGCCGATGAGTTTCATTCTTATGAAAAAAAAACGCAAATGAGTCAAAGCTGTGCTGATGTCCTTAAGAAACAGAAATACTGATCACACCTACACCTACAGCAGGCTGATAAGTGAAGGGACTTTTTCTTAGATTTTTTCAGAAATGGATTGGAGGCAACTAATAGACTACAAAATATAGCAACTTTTTATTTGCATATTTCCAAGGCTAAACAAGCCTTTCTGGTTTCTTTGTTTTTTTCTGGTTTTGAGGGCTGCTTGTTTTCTTTTGCTTAAGCCAAACACCTGTCTTACCTGTTGCTTTCTTTCTTCTTTCATCCTTTTTGTCTTTTTTACCAGCATACGAATTCTCTAAACCAGATGCCTGTTTTAAATCTTCTTCAGTGATTAAATTAACAGGGTTATTTTTCATTTCCTGAAATAAAGAACATGCACTTGGCAGCAATAACACACAGCATCAAAAGATGCCTACAGAATCATTTAAGCTATTTGGTCATTCTTAACTATACCACTCTAACACTGCTTTCCAAGTGCAACACATGGAGACACATTCATTTCGTGTAAGGAGAAGGTAACAGCAAACAGTCACATGCAGCTACACTCCAACAGTCACCAGATTACCTCTTGGCCAATAAAAGGATCGATACCTTCTCAGCTTTCTGCTGCATCCTGTCAGAGAAGAGCTCAGCACAGCTGCTCACAAATCTCTCGCTGACCACGATGGTGTCACTGAAGACTAAACCTGAAGAATTTTTGCTTAAAGATCTCATCACTTGCTGAAGCAAAATCCCAGCATCTTCTACTGACAAAGAGCTGGGCAGAAGAGCCTAGGGTAAAGAAAAACACAAGCACTTACATACAATAATCTGTTCAGGAATGGACAGGCACTTCTGTGTGGGTAATCCACAGGAACCTCACTTGGCACCTCTTCACTGTTCAGAATTTATTGTACTTTTAAAATTAAACAAGCAATTAACGAGTAAATGCTATTATAAATGTTCTATCCCAAATCAACACTGCTGTAGAATATGTGTTACCTCCGGGAAAGCACATGGCGACTTCTTCAAAATAAATCAGAGACAAAGTGATACCAACCAAAACAGAATCAGACATCCTTACACACAACAGTTAAGTGCTGTAAGGCCCCAAAGTGGGATTTAGTCAGGACAAAACTCCTAAAATTCCTCTGCTTTCTGAAACTGCTGTAAGAGTTCAGTTTAAACTTCTCTTGGAAAAAACCCTTAGGAATCCATTACTCACCAGCAGGATGTATCAGCACTCCTTTTGGAAGGAAAGCTAAGCGCTGGGTATCTATCAACCATGACTGCTATGTCCTTCAAGGCTTTTGTTCATGCCAAATTAAAGGCCTTTTTAATTGTCATTTTACTTCAATATTCTTCTTTGACAATATGAAATTTTCATCATACATATGTGCAGTTTCAATAAAGCATCATTGACACAAAACCAAGACAAAGTAAGTAAACTCAGAATGAACAACCAAGATGATTGCTTACTGCTACATCTATCCAGCTTCCAGAATTGATGGCTTCTTCAACAGAGGCTTCAACTTGATCCACAATTTCATGACCGACACAAGCTGCTCTCAGAAATAAGAGTTGTGTGGATTTGTATCTTTTTTTGATGTAGGCTGCTGGGTCTGGGATGCCAAGTCTGTACAACGCATCAAACTCTAGAGAACAAGCAGAGGTCTGTCACATGTAGGTACCTTCACATCCCTACAGCACCTGCTGTAGGCAACGTTTGGGAGAGCAGCAGACAAAGCATCACACACAGGTTTTCTACACGGAAATGCAGCCTCAACTGATGCTGACCTAATAGTTCAGTACAAGCTACACCTACACATGGGTGTGGCCTGAAAGGATGTTGTAGGGAGGTGGGTGTTAGTTTCTTCTCCCAGGTAGCAAGTGACAGGACAAGAGGGAATGGCCTCAAGTTGCACCAGGGCAAGTTTAAATCTGATGTTGGGAAAAACTTCCTCACAGAAAGGGTTGTGAGGCTTTGGACCAGCCTGCCCAGGGCAGTGGTGGAGTCTCCATCACTGCAGGCATTTCAAAGCTATGGAGATGTGGTGCTGAGCGACGTGGCTTAGTGCTGGGTTAAGGATTGACTCGATGATCTTAAAGGTCTTTTGCAGCCTAAACAATTCTATGATACTACAATTAATGAAGTGCGAAGATTAAATCACGTACATGACTTTGGTCTGAATTGGGGAGGAAAATGTGGGGTCTTTCAGATTCTGATACCATTCCTTTATCCTTGTAATTAGATTTTTTCAAAGCACTCTAATAGAACATGAACAATATTTACAACACTTACAGTGCCAAACCACTTTGTTTTTAGAAGTCAGTTGTAGAACCATGCAGGTCCTCACAGGCAAAGCATTGAAGCTGTTTGGCAGTTTATACTTAGAAAACATTCAGGCTGGGGGACTTGGGATTGTTCAGACTAGAGGAGGCTCCAGGGAAACATAATAGCAGCCTTCCAGTACCTGAAGGGGGGCCTACACAAAGGCCTGCAGTGACAGGACATGGGGCAGTGCCTTCAAAATAGAGCAGAGCAGATTTAGATTAGATGTTATGAGCAAATTCTTTACTGTGAGGGTGGTGGAACACTGGAACAGGTTGTCTGGGGAGGTGGTTGAGGCCCCTTCCCTGGATATAGCCAAGGTGAGGTGCAGCAGGGCTCTAAGCAACCTATCTAGTTGAAGATGTCCCTGCTGCCTGCAGGGGGGAAAAGACTAGATGACCTTTCAAGGTCCTCTCCAGCCCAGACCATTCTATGATTCTATGGGGGCAGTTTGGCTGTAATCTGGACACCTGGACTGAAACCCCAGCCACATGGGTCAACTGTGATAATCTGAAAAGTCTACAATGAGCACTCAAAGAAACATCCTCAGCACAGTATTAAAAGCAGCATTTGGAACTTGTGAGAAAGTTCCTGTTGATCAGTATGGCGCTCTCTGTCACCAGTATGGCTCTTGGTGACACAGCTATCCATCACTACAGACAAGAGGCCTTGGAGCAAAGGAGTACCGACTACTGCACTGATGTGCACTTGCTCTTGTCAGTCGTCACTCCAGACACCAACTATTATTAGGGTAAGATCAATTATCTAAACTAGGTTTAGAAAGAGCTTTTGTCTAGGAGAACACAGACTGTTTACCTAAGTAGCCATTCTGCTTGAGAAAGGAATCCACCCAGTTGCTCTGTGTCCTGGCATAGATGTCTGGAACAAACACAGCCTTATCCTGTCTCCCACCAGCCACAGTGCCCTTGAGCCGACCAATGCTAACGAGTTCTTCCAACACAGCTACAGGAACAAATGAAATGAAACAACATTTTCTACTTCAATACATCTATTAATCAAAGTACAGAAACTGTTTTCTTTTGTTTATTTATTCTTTTTTCCCAGTCACTAGTTGTTCGTGCTTGTTACAGTGAAACATTTCTGAGTTACATCGATCATTTTCAAGATTTCTTATAATGTCTTGATAAAAGCTCTGGAAATCAGGTTTCAGAACAGTGAGTCACAGTGGCAGGGGCACAACACTTTATTAGGCATATCCCTAGACAGCCTAAGCTTTTCATTTAGAAAATGTCATAAAAGACTCTTTCACTAGCCAGGCAGTAAAATGTATGATATTAATATTAATCATGCCCTCCTAGAAGTCCCCCTGCATGTTAATCAGACAGAAAAAAGAGATCTGAATAGCTGAAAAAGACCTGAAAAGCTGCTACCTACGCTGCAGTGCTGCGACAATAGTTTGGCAGTTTTCCTTTTCATCTGTTACACCAGCACTGCATGTTTCATGACAACGACCAAGCCTCAAATTCAGTATGTGAAAGTGGAGTGTTTACACGATTTTATATAAATGCTAGGATTTTAATTCTTAGTGGACGAGGTTGTCAGAAAGAATAAGATAATAAGCGGAGTATAATGGAGCTAAAGTGTGCAATCATCTGAAGGCAAAACGATCCAGTCAGACAGAATAGAAACATTAACTTCCATGAGAAGAGATAGACAAGCATTCTGAAGATCAGTAGCACCTGGCAAACCATACAAGACTAATAATGCCTGAGCATCATTTTTGACAGACAGGAGGGGCTAGGCAAAGAAAAGCTGAAGTGAGAAACATTTGAGTACAGCAGCTGGACAGAAATCTTTCTGCATTTCTACAGAAAAAAGGAACTGTGGAAAACAAAACCAAACAGTTTAAGGATATGGTTTATCTCTCAGCACAGAAAGACATTTAACTAAGAGACCAACAAAAGCTCTGCCTCTGCTATTAAACAGAAGTCAGTAAACAAAATCCAGAGTAGTTAATGCCATTCAGCTACATAAAATCTGTCCCCTTTTGTGTGCTACACTGATAGAACTGTTACTAGCTTGGGGCAAAAACCAAAACAGAGGACAAAATGAGCACTGCACTTGCATCACTCTGCCCCAGAGGGACTTGAGCAGGGTGTGCTCTCACTGCGTTAGATACAGACAACATCATTTAAGCTATGGATAGCACAAGAGGGGTAACACTTTTAACACTACAAAGCAGCATGTTGTTCCTCACTCCAGAACTAAGGCCATACAGTAGACTGCTTCTTTGAAAGCACACTTCTAGTAACAAAGCACCTATGAACTAACAAACAAAAATACAAACTAGTTTGAATGAAACTCACAGTAAAGTAAATGTTCCTGAAATCCATAACGAGTGATCAAGTTACTTACAGGTGTGGGCCTTGAAAAAAAGAAAAATAAACCAATGTAAGTTAATGACCTGAATCTAAGGCAGAGAACCTAGAAATAAGAGGTTACTCCAGATGGGAAAATCTGTGTGGAATCATAGAATGGCTCAGGTTGGAGGGTACCTCATTTGACTTCACCACCAAGGTCAGGGTTAATATCTTAACCCAGGGTACTACAGAGGTGTTTAACACAGCTGACAAAGTTTTAACTCCAAATTGTTATGAAGTTGTATCTTGTAACTTAGCTATGGTTATCACTGTACAGAAACTGCAGCTGTCTGAAGTTCTCCTCTTCACACAAACTGACACAGGTTACTGATTTAATAAGAAACAGTTATCTATAATCACATGTCGGGGATAGAAATCAGTATGTAATGGACTGGGGAGTGGTGGAATGACAGTGAGGATAGTCTCCTGACAAAGGAAGCAACTACTGATGATCATTTTCTTCAGCCAAACAATGTTTAAGGTATAATGCTGTACTTCTTCTCCTTTCAAAAGAAGGTTCCTGTTTCAAAACGTTAGTCCAATAGAACTAAGTATTTGAGCCTAAAAGCTGAACCACACTTAAAGAAACCTATCCAAGGGTTTTCTCTTCAACCACAACTGACTGTGGTCCATAAAGAGCTGACTGTGGCTGCAGTGTTACAACTCACCGAGTAATGGCTGTGAAAAGCCCACGGATGCGTGCACGGTGCCGGGACACAAAAGCTTCTGTGAAAATCACCCCACGGTTCTCCTGGTCCAATTGTCCATGGATAATTCTCCCCAAACGTCTGGATAATGCCTGGAAACAGAAGCTGGCATGACTGCTCAAACTATTTATTAATGATACTAAATAAAAATTAAATAAAAAATCTTTCCTAACAGGTCATCAAATCACCTAAAGGATAGATGATGAAAGAAACCTCTGCCCAAGAAGGAATGATGGCCTGGAGATGCACAGCGAAAACCGAAATTTAACTCTTCAGTTCATTCTGTACAAAGCAATATTCACCAACAATAAACA
This sequence comes from Tricholaema leucomelas, assembly GCA_013400475.1. Classification (NCBI taxonomy): domain Eukaryota; kingdom Metazoa; phylum Chordata; class Aves; order Piciformes; family Lybiidae; genus Tricholaema lacrymosa; species Tricholaema leucomelas. The sequence goes on along the minus strand of WAAF01009268.1, from coordinate 123,817 downwards.
CAAAACAAAGAGATGCTTCCTTGCTAAGCGCACTAAATCCACATATATTGTCCAGGAAACAGAGAGAAAGCATGCAATAGTTTCTGTATGCTAGCAATATTTTTGTATCAGCTGATCATGGAACTATCAGCAGGACAATCTGCTCAGAAATGGAGTCAGCCAGGTTGTTTGTACAGCATAGATGTACTGGGCTGGTATCCAACATGACTATTCACCTAACACATGCCACAGGACTACCCTTGGAAAAAAAAAAAATCTTCCAAACAAAATCCAAGCAATGAAATTCAACAATGCCTAACAAAGCATCCCCTAATCTTTTTAAACAGTACAACAGTCACTAACAAAGGTAAATTTGTTTTGTTTCTACTTTGAATGTAGATTTCAGCTTCCACAAGAAAATATCTGGTTTGCTTTTGCTGAATAAACTGGAAAGTGTCTACCACTGTATTTCTGATTCCTCGGTAGCATACAAGACTCCTAACATTACTGCTGTCTTTAATTCAAACATGAATCCAACCTGTTTCTAACATGACTAACCCTGATCTGTTCCTAACGGTTACAAAGACGCTGAAGAAATTTTGCTCAGTAGTGAAATGGCAAATATTAGACTCAGTTACTGTGAAGCCTTTATGAAGCTAATACTTTGTGGCTTAGAATGACAAGTAGCTGACCACAATGAAAGCCATGGGTGTTGTAAAGGTAACAAAAGGTGAGTCAAATCAATTCCACATTGGCTAGGTTGGTGGCTTGCATCACCTGTATGAGGAAGTCTCCTGGCAGGTCGTAGGCCTTGCAGAGATCTGCTATTGTCACCTGCCCAGTTTCCTGTAGCTTATCATTTATTTCTTCAGCTAATTGATCCAGGTAACTCCTTTGTTAAAAACAAGAAAAAAAACCACCATGTTAAGCATAGATTTCAAGGTCAACCTGTTAGCCATATACTGAATTGTCAACTGACCTGGTATTACACCCCTTCCTGTGTCATCTTTACAAAAAAATCCAGAAGTTATTTTAAATGAACACAGGAGAATAATGGCAGTGAAAATGTGGGGCTTTGCAATGCTGTCAGCTAGGCAGCTAGTGCTGAAACTGGCCATTTATCAGCTTGTAGGAAACTGACATAAAGTAGCAGCAGGAGAACATGTCAATGAGACTGAGAAAAGCACTTCAGTAAGCAAGTTAGATCTTAACTATTTAAAGAGAGCCAGGAACTTCACATTCTTTGCCAAGAAGAAATCCTGCAGGGCAATCAGTGAGAGAGACAAAAAGAGTTGTTAGCATGCTGAATTCTATAAAGTAACTTAACTTACACATCTCAGTCCTGTGAGGTAAAGCAAGAGGTAGCAAAAAGGAGTGACTGTCACTAGCTGAAGCAAAGAGCAAAGGCACAGAGCAAATGAGATCTGGCTGCTGTACAGACACTGGGTAAGAAAAGGAGCCCCTTAAGCAGAGGATACTGGGCAGAGACATTCAGTAAGGTCTTTGCTCCAAGGACTGGTGCTGAGATGAACTTCACTTGCCACATAGAGAAGAGGCACCAATCACCACCAAGCAGCAAGCCAAGAGAAATGTATTTCCCTTCAGAAGGAACAAAGGCTGGTTATCGCTTCCAGTCTGCATTTTGCGGAGGGAGGGATGTGACTGATATACAGTGCTCCTGAAGTACTCACTCATTTATCAGCTGCCCCAGTACAAGCTGAACAGTTTTCTCAGACTTAATGATGTCATTAGCTCTGTTTTCAATGTGCAGGAGGTCCACATTTATTACCTAAAAAACCCCAACAAAACCTCTTATCAGAACTTAAAATTGAAATGAATTCTCTTTGAGTTATTACCCTTATACATTCCTACATCTTGAGGAAAGCTGCTTTTATTCTTTTCTACTCTTGCATACACATGCAGTTATTTTGTGATTTGGAATAAGGCAGCAAAACTTTAGGGGGAAAAGGTCTCTTTTGCAACTGTGAGAAGGTTAAAAGAAATCTCTGTAATAATAAATTCTGGAAAGCTACTGACAGAACAGACTAAGTCAACTTTCAGAAAAGTTTTTTTCAGATTCCAAGCAACTTTACTCAAGCCAAAAGGGAAAATTAGTCACAGAGGAAGACTACTGGAGGATGGAGATCAGTGGAAACATGAGATTAATGAAGGAAGAGAGACGATCCAAACAGGCATGCAAAGTTAACTGTGCATGCTCTCGCAGCTTTTAATTTGAATGGGAAACATATTTATTTTCTGTTTGCCTTCACTTAGTTTACAAAGGAAGAGTTCAAAGAGAAGATTTGTGTATTTTAGTGGTGATTTCAGAGGTTGCAGATTATCGTTAGGCAGAGAGGAGCTTTCAATGAGGCAGTAAGTGGATGGATAAAGTAATCTGCAGCACTCTGACATGAGCTACCAACTCTTCAAAAATAATCTTCCTGGAGCGCAACTGATAAACTCCACATTTACAATAAGTATAGTAAAGAAAAGAAAGACTTTATGACTAAGAATGTTACCTGCTGTAAGTCAACAATGTTTATTCGACCTTCGAAGAAAAGTACAAATACAATTTTAGTACAGAAATCATGTTTTAACGGAGTTAGAACACAGCACAGTCCATCGTGTACAAAACAATTCTTCATTCCTTTTTGCAGACCAACTCAACCCCACGGTGTCCAATCCCAGAAACCAGACGTGCCCTAAGATATCCCATACTGTTCTACCCCATGGCCATGCTGACAACCAATACAGACGTTTCGGCAGCAAAGATCATCATACAAATTCCCTGTCAGTTTTTGCCTTGAGAAGGCTTCGAGGAGACCTTATAGTGGCTTTCCAGTATCTGAAGGGAGCCTACAGGAAGGCTGTGGAGGGACTATTGACAAGGTCTGGTAATGTCAAGACGAGGGGGAATGGGTTTAAGCTGGAAGAGGGGAGATTTAGACTGGATATTAGGAGGAAGTTCTTTACAGTGAGGGTGGTAAGACACTGGAACGGGTTGCCCAGGGAGGTTGTGGATGCTTCCTCCCTGGAGGCGTTTAAAGCCAGGCTGGATGAGGCCTTGAGCAGCCTGCTCTAGTGGCGGGGGGGGGGGAGGGAGCTGGATGATCCTGGAGGTCCCTTCCAACCTAAACCATTCTATGATTCTATGATTGATGTTGATCTGAATTTGACCACAAGTCACAAAACAGAGACCACCAAGACTTTCTGCCTTTGCATGATGCTACTAACAAAACCCAGCAACTCTGCATTTGTCCTAAGCTGTCACACTGATGTGATGCACCAAGGCAGAACACAAGCTGTGGCACATTTGTGGCAGTCACAAGAACATGACTGATCTCTATGAATATAACAAGTAGGTTAATTCTCCAAATATACCACTCTGTGAAATTCACTTTTAACTATCACTAAATATAACCCAGTCTTCTCACTGAACCCCCTGAAAAGGACAGTTTGAAGTGAGCTTGCTTCCTCAGAGTCAAGTCAGATCATGGCTCTTCATGCTGGTAAACGAGAAGGATTGCCAGTGACAAAAAAAATGTTATTACTAATGACATGAAATGAGGATGATTTTGAAAATCTGGGTTAAGGGCAAACATCCGGGACAGCCAGTTAACCAGACTAAAATGCCAGACTTCCTTCAAAGGGGTAACATATCTTGATATGCTTACCTAAAAGCTTACCACAGATCTGAAGTGAAAATAAAATAATAGGTGAGTTAATGTGTACATGAAGCAATAGGAAGCAAGTTCACATTTTTTTTGCCAGATTAAGGGAATTGAAGAAAATTTCCAAGTTCTCCCTGTGGTCTTCAAATCTAAGTTCCAAATCCACAGGAAGAAACCAAGTGCCACACTTACCACCACAAACGTGCAGCTCATCTCGGATCTCCTTGCTGATCTGGGCTGAAGTGACATACTCTTTTCCATCAAGAGTGTGCACAACTTCCAGCTGCTTTTCGGCAATCAGCTTAGTGACAATTTCTATGCAGTTCCGTTCTGACAACCTACAGACAGCAGAGTCAGTTATTCTAAGCACTTGCTAATATTATCTTTTAATAAACCTTTCTAAAGTACTAAACACATGAAGTACAATGAATATTGCTTGCTGGTCTGTGTAAACACTGTTAAAAGCAACTTAGGGATCCTACTTACTGCTGCTCGAATCATTCACTTGGGGGGATGTCACCCCTTTGAAACAATTTTATTCCTCCCCTGTACAGCTGTCAGCCCCCTTTCTACGATAAGAATGCAGTTGTCGGTGAAGCTAGGGCTGCTTGTGCTTACAGAAACTGTTTTGATCCTTCTGCACTTTTTAATTTTAGGTTGGTTTGTGGGTTGTTCGCCCGCTCAATAACGCGGAAGAAACTGCACTGAAGCCGTGATGATGTTTATCAGCTTGAATTTAACGCAAATGCATTTTTGTGAGCCCCCATATACTCTGGAGACCCTAGATGCCCCTTCAGGGTTCACAAGCACTAACACTCGGTCCAGAGCCAGCCAAAGCGGGATCGCAGAAGGGCACAGCTGGCTGAACCTTCGGGACAAGGCTGTGTCAGGACCGAGGCCATCGCACTACCGTCCCCGGAGTCGAAGGCCGGGGGAGCGTGCCCCGACGCAGGGAGGCGGGCGCCAGCTCCTGAAGAAGTATCGGGGCCTCCCTGCTCACCTGTGGGCCACCTCAGCAAACTGCGCCCGCTGGAAATCGGCCGCCAGGCGCCGAATCTCGTCCCAGGCAGCCGCCATCACCGCCTCGACACGTCAGCCCTCCCCAGCAGTCTACGGGCAGCGAGCGAGGACAAACTCCTCGCCACGGCGGCCGTCCGCTGCACCACCTGCCGGGAGGGAGTGGCACTTAACGCTGTTGGGCCACAACATAGCCATCCTTATACGAGAGGGAAAAAATAAAAGGAAAGAAAATAAAAGAAAAGGAAGATCGAGGAACAGTTTCGTAGGCAGTTCCTCCATTCTCTCATTCGCTGAAGTAATCGGAGACGTCTTCGGGATACAGCTGTCTCCTTCTGCCACAGACAATGACAGTTAGTTACGTAATGCTGCTGTGAGGCTCTGGAAATGGTGCCTGTGAGCATCACTTTCTCTTGTCCTTCTTTTCTCAGTTAACTTTTCCTTCCTCTATTTATTCTCAAACTGCAACTTTTTCCCACTGTTTTTCTGCACATTTCAAATAATGAAATGTATACTCAGAGTGGAACTCCGTGGAATAAAGGATTAAGAAAGTACTAGGGAATTAGTTTAAGCTTAAGCAACTCCGTATTTTTATGCTGTTGTAGAAAAGAAGTTTGATCAGACTAGTCTGCCTAGTTCCATGGGTTGGTTATAGGTATTCCAGAACATAGGGGCAAAAAGACACCAGATCTTCCCTTACTTTACAGGATATAAATAAAATAGTGATGAACATACATCAGCTGGCAAACAGAAATGTGTGAAGCCCTATGAGGAGAGGCTGGAGGAGCTGGGAGTGTGCAGTCTGGAGAAGAGGAGGCTCAGGGCAGGCCTCATTGCCATCTGCAACTACCTGAAGGGAGGTTGTAGCCAGGTGGGGGTTGGTCTCTTCTCCCAGGCAACCAGCAACAGAAGAAGGGGACACAGCAGTCTCAAGTTGTGCCAGAGGAGGTCTAGGCTGAATGTAGGAGGAAGTTCTTGGCAGAGTGATTGGCATTGGAATGGGCTGCCCAGGGAGGTGGTGGAGTTGCCGTCCCTGAAGGTGTTCAAGAAAAGCCTGGATGAGACACTTAGTGCTGCAGTCTAGTTGATTGGACAGGGCTGGGTGATAGGCTGGACTGGATGATCTTGGAGGTCTCTTCCAACCTGGTTGATTCTATGATTCAATGAATGGAATAGTTAAGTAGAATTTGCCATATTTCCTTTCAAATTCACACGATCTAGAAGACTGTTTGCTTTCCTTTACAGAAGACAAAGCTGGCCTGGATGCTATGGCAGACCCAACAGAATTGCCAGTCCATTGCCCGGTTTGGCAAAATCACAAGAGAGTCCTGTCCGTAATGCTTGTGCCCAGTGTGCCAGCAGCATGTGCTGATGCAGGCTGTTTGCTGCAGTCCTCCTGCAGCTTAAGGGTTGCAGACCAGCCTGTTACTGGGAGCACAGCCACATTCAGAGCTCAAAGGAACTAAAAGCTGTTACTTTGACAAAAGGTCAGCAAAGGGAAAGGAAAGAATGATAAGGTTAAGTTGGAAAATAGCAGCTGAGTGTGAACAAGCAATTACAATGTTGTGGATGGCAGAAATAAATAGGAAACTTCTCCATCATATTCCTGTTCCTTGCCCTAAATCAGCTTGTTAAAACCTGCATGACAAGGTTTTAACTACCTGCATGTAGTGGCTGGTGCTTACCCCTAATTGAAATCTATAATCCCATTACAAATGCATACAGACACATTTAATCAAACCATATCCTGCTGTGCAAATTGAGATACAAGTTCATAGCTCATTTCTAAACCAATTACACACAGTCTGAGAGTCCAGGCACTGAATTAGACATCTTGTAGCAAATGCTGCCAGCTTACTCACGTTAGCTGGGAAACCGAGTTGCTGCTGTTTGCAATTTCTACACTATAGCAGGATAGCTCCTTTTCAAGGCTACTTTGTATTTCCAGTCACACCACTACGTGCAGATGCTTTGTCTTCTGCAGTATTCTATAAGTGAAGAGAGAAGCTTAAATATATGCTCATTGAGATTTTTTTGAATATCAGCATGGTTTTTCATCAAAATCGAAGGCAAGGCTGCTGAACCAGAATGTCTCTTAGTCTGTTGATCATTATTTTGCAGATCTGGACACTGAACTGAAAATAGGTGTTTTTAACATATTCTGCTAAATGTACAGAACAGCAGCTCCCACTTGCTTTCCCGTGTTAAGTTCCACCTTTCAGCATGAGATCTGTTTTTGTTTGTCACAGATTTTCTAAGGAAAACGCAAAGCCCAGGTTTAAGATTACCTGTTTCTTGCTTGTCTGCCCTTTCACCTTTTCCTGCCGCATACTCCCCTGAACGCTGACACCCGCACCTCGCTCTGCCCTGGGTAGCCACGCACATGCAGTAATGCCGCTGTCAACCCTTGCTGTCAGTGCCACAACACTGGGCTGTAGGAGGCAGCCTCTGTGGTATTCGACGTTTGCACTAAATGACTAAGGCATTCGACTCTGTCTCACATGACATCCTGGTCACCAAACTGGAAAAGCACAAACTGGATGGGTGGAGCACTCACTGGATAAGGAATTGGCTGGATGGTCGCATGCAAAGAGTGGTGATCAATGGCACAATGTCCACCTGGCGACCGGTGACAAGTGGTGTTCCTCAGGGGTCAGTGCTGGGACCAGTGCTCTTTAACATCTTTGTCAGTGATATGGACAGAGGAATTGAGTGCACCCTCAGCAAGTTTGCAGATGACACCAAGCTGTGTGG